>WNHD01009991.1:0-16583 GCA_011057455.1 Ganaspis sp. Gsp50
TTTGTATCAAGACTATTCCGCGGGTATAAGCGACTAATCAGTATCGTACCCTCCAGTACATATAGATATTGTCCGACTTTCAACGCAGGCACATTCTTCGGGGAAAACTGCAAATCCACTTGTCGTTTGCAAAAAGATTCAAGGGTTTGTGATCTCTTAAAAACTATTTTTTAGATTCAAAGATTTATGATCCCGTGATTCTATTTCCTTATACTGTGAACTATTAGTACTACTTTGAACTGTTAATACTACTTTGAACTGTTAATACTACTTTGAACTGTTAATACTACTTTGAACTGTTAATACTACTTTGAACTATTAATACTACTTTGAACTATTAATACTACCTTGAACTATTAATACAGGTTCTACTTTGAACTATAAATATTAATTTGAACTAGACATCACTTTGAACTTTGGCAATATTACTTTATCGTATTTTATTATTATTTTATAATTAGCTAGACCTTTCTTGATTTTGAAACAGTCGTGGATACAAAGTATTCAAAAATTGTAAAATATAGACTGAAAATTGTGTGTTGATTGTCACTATTATATGCGAGTGAGTTTCCAATGAAAGATAATGAGTATTTTAAAGATAATGATGGTGAATGGTAATCCTAAACAATATCATTTATCTAAATTACAGTGGGGTATTATTTTGCTTTTTGAAATCCATCATCCACGTTGAACACATCTGGATTGAAAATACAAAAACAAGTGAAATTACTTAGCCTTGTAATTAGTAACGCAATCGGTAATTATCTGAAAAGTTCAATGGTCTCGGCTATAAAATGTCCCACTTTTTCATAACTATCGCCAAGAAAATTAATTACATTACTGTTGACGTAACATAAATAGCAGTTCCTTCTAGTTTTATGAATATCATCTTGTAACTAAGGCTATTCACGTTGCGTTCATCGCGATGGCAGCCACACCTATGCACTTTTCCTTTTTTTTAAAAAAGGCACGTTGAGCTCAGATGAATACACCTTCTGCCATAAATAACGCCATAAAATGCTATAAAATTGTACACCGTTAATCTCCAGGATATAACGTTTTCTCATAGTGAAGTGCGAGAACGTCAGCGTTTGTTTTAACTCATTTTCTCTGATAACAGAAGGACACAAGCGTTTACACCAAAGAACGCTCGCGTTAGCCCTTCTCTGACCGTGAAACTCGCCGCCGTGTGCACAGACATTTATCATTGTTGGGACAGAACAGGAGAGAATGAGAGCGGAAAAAAGCAAACGCGCCTGGACTACGCACTATTTGTCACCGTTTTCTATCTTTTGCTTTCGATCTTATCGTTACTGCGAAAAGCAACTTTTGCTCAACTTAAGTAGTGGTGATTTTATCGCACTCGGACACTTTGGCTCGTTTCCCCTTCCCGAGCAATGTGCACCCTTTTCTAGAATACTATTCAATGCTCAATGGATTTGCCGACAAACGTCACGGGATTTGCATCGATGCATTGGTTGTGGCCGCCTTGTTTCCTACTTATAATAATATGAGAGTATCCGTCTGGGACTGTTGCTCTTGCACATGCAAGTCGCACTTTTCATTGCGTCCCAACAGAACAATACTGCCGCATGGGAGGAAGGGAGTCGTCGGCATTTCTCGAGAGCGTTGTTTGTCTATTATCCTTTTCTAGCACTTACTGGTGCGAGGCTCTACGTGACACAAGTGCCGGACGAACGACCCATTTACTCTCTTCCGGGTCGAGGGTGTATGGATTAACTTTTCTTTTGTACTCTCAGCAATCGCAGACCTCGTTCCAAGAAAATTTGCCTCGGGTTATGTCGATGACGACGCACTTTCCTTTTCTGACTACACAAAGTGCATATTTTGCAATCTACAAAAAACCGCTTGTTTTTATGTCTGGCTTCTTTATAGCATTTTTAATCAATATAATTCATTATTATTTATTGTTATTACTCCTTGCAATAAAATTGAAATATAACTGTATCTTCAACATTTTAATATAATTATATTAATGTTAATATATTATATCTTTAAAATGTTAAAAACAATAGAAAATAAAATCTTAAATAAAGTGCCTTGTCTAATAAAAATTCCTTTTTTATGTTCCAGCAGGTGAGTTCAGTCTCCGTACAGTACTGTGTGTTCATTCCGTGAGTATGTGCCACACAAGATTTTTTAAATAAAAAAAAAATACATTGGTGATTATAATACATGGGTTTAGCTGTTTTAAAGCCACGTTTACCAACTACAATTAATAATTTTGTAATGTTGGAATTTAGTTACAGAAGAAAAGTATTTAAAGATAGAAATTAAATTTAAAGAAAGAACACTACAAAAACATGCTGTCTTATTTTGAGCAAAAACGTCTTAAATTAAGACATATTTGGTGACTAAAACACAAAAAATGTCTTAATTTAAGACGTTTTTAACCAAATAAGACACTTTTGTCCCACTTTTAAGACACCATTTTTTGCAGTGAACATAACTTTTAAGAAAGAAATTTAAAAAAGGAAATTTAAAGAAGGAAATTAAATTTATAGAAGGAAATTAAGTTTAAAGAATGAAATTAAGTTTAAAGAATGAAATTAAGTTTAAAGAAAGAAAGATATTTATTAAAACGTTGAAAGTTGGGAAAAAATGTGCAAGATTGTAACAGTATTTCCGAGTTGAAAAAGGAAATGGTAAGTAGAAAAAGTTGATTCGCGCAAGACAACCGACACCCGGAAACAATTTACCTACTGTGGCGCAAATAGTTTATAGATTGTAATGTTCCTACGGGACTTGAAAGCCATAACGTCCCCTATCAACAAACAATCTGTCGATTTTCTCTTTCCTCTCATGATAATTTCCATAAACGTAGACCAGCATCGATTTATCGAACACCCTCGCTCGAATCCGCTGACTTCATGGAAAAATATTCCTAAAGATCTGTGCACTCTGCACACTAGATGCGATAACGGTAGAAGACCCGGTGAAAGGTCGCCGTAGACGTGCAGATTTACGCCAATTACATTGATTTAGTATTTTCAACTCTCGTTATGCGTACTCTCTTTGTTTTGTTCCCGCGAATAAATTATTAATATGTAGTTTACATATTTCTTTATCAAATTTATATTTTCCTTTTTTAAATCTAATCCATTTCTTAGCCCTTTTCAATGCAAAGATCATTTCCTCGTTAATGCAAAGGAGAAATTTTCCTTAACGAAAGAATGTTTTTTCCGTGAGACTGTTTTCTCAGTCATTATCTTTGGTCGTGACTGTCGATAGATAATTAATTCAACAGCATATCGTTTCATCTATCGCGTCTTTTTAATTAATTGCATATCAAGTGTTAATCTTGAATATAAAATTCACATACTTTTAAGCTGTTGGGATTAATTATCCCGGTTTTAGCTGTTTTAAAATCAAAGGCGACGAACAAATTTATGAAATTAATGTCACGACCTGCATGGGATGAATAAACACGCTGCGCGGTAATCGGTGAACCATCATTAGCCTTGGTATCAGCAAAAAGAAGTTGAAACCACATGGCGCCCTGTTTGTCGATAATTCACGCAAGAAGGGCATTTCGCTACCGCCTGACAAGTAGACGCAGTAAGAAAACGTGATTAATAACGGAATAATAATACACTCCCATCCTGCAAATTTTACACTGTTCCTTAACAATCATCACTGCAGAGCCATTCTCCCTACAAAGTCGACCTTTCTAGTCGCCATTACTGCCTTGTACATTAAACTTTATATTCCTTTCCACAAATTGCTTTTCACTTAAATCTAAAGCACTTCAATTAGGGTCAAAATATTTTGTAATAGTCTGAGACGCAGTTTACTTTTATTCCTTAATCTATAAATAATACTTTTCAGAGTGTTTTCAACTTTTTACTTTGACCAACATTTGTTTACGCGCCCCCAGTGTAAGCTCGTTTAGTATTAGTAGAATCATTCCTAAAAAATAGTTCTTAAGAAACAGAAAGACTAAGAAATAGTTCTTAAAAAACAGAAAGACTAAAAAATAGTTCTTAAAAAACAGAAAGACTGAAAAATAGAAAGCCTTAAGAAACAGAAAAAACTTATAAAATGCAGAAATACAAAAGACTGAAAGACGAAAAGACTTGTAGAGACTTATGGAAGACAGAAAGACTCGTGAAAGAGAGAATGCAAGCACGATTACAATTACGATTCATGAATGCGACACTGTTGATGAAAAGACTCGCATCAACGTCTTATGCTTTTTTACTCGAGGCATATAATGCCCTATGAATGATCCGATTAAACATGGTCGTTATTTGAGCAAATTCGTCATGCATTCGTCCCATCGTAATATCTGCTCTTAAGTGCCTCATTAGTAATGTAACGAATTTAAATACGCAATGACTGCAAAACCCAAAATATTTGTTGGCAATTACAGAACTGGATATTACACGCTTGCGATTAGTGTTAGAGTTTGAATTTATTCCTGCTGCACGTGGACGAGGGTAACTCGGAGTTAATATAATTATGTATTCATTACAAATTCCTCGGCCAATGTCCAGATAATCGACTTCTCTTGGCATCGAAGGTAATGATTGGTCAGACGTGGGTGCCTTTTTCCAGTGATTTTTCAGCATCAGCAAGAAGTTGATCGGCGCGATTCGTCCGAGAGAAACAGCATGTGCTACAAGTAATTACGCAAAAGAAGGGTGCGAGCTTATTGCCCACGTACCGAGACTGGTGCGGACGTCTAGTTGTTCCTCCGTACGCGTACGACTTGAAGAATTATACATTCAAGACACGGGGACCCTGCTATTTCTTGCCTGATCTTTCCATAAGTCATGCTTGGTGTTCTCCAGTAATGACCCTCAGCTTCTTGTTTTACTCCTCCCAGCCTCTTCTGTCGGCATCGTTTCCAATTGTATCTCCACCTTGTATCGAGTATTTCTCATCTCTGGCTACAATTATCCAAGCAGTCGCTGAAAATGTCCTACACTGAAAAAAATAAATGGTACTATTCACCATGTAAATGGTTGGCAGGAAGGATTACTAGTTCTTTTGGGTTATATTTACCAAGTAACTGGTTAACTACTTTTCAGGTTAAATTAACTAACCAAATGGTTAGTTTTACCAATTTCTAAGGTTAATTTTACTAACTTGCACTAGTAATCACTTTTATTTTTTTCAGTGTACGCGTTTATATTCTCGCTAGCCATACTATCTGTCGCTTATTTAAAAAACGGCTTCTTAAAAAATGACTTCTACAAAAAGATGTCTACAAAAAGATGTTTACAAAAACATGTCTACAAAAAGATGTCTACAAAGTGATGTCTACAAAAAGATGTCTACAAAATGATGTCTACAAAAAGATTTCTACAAAAAGATTCCCAAAAATTCGATTTTTAAAAAACGATTTCTATTTTACGAAATATTTGTTAAGGCATTTTATTTTTAGGACTACTTATTGTTACGCGGGAAAAGCCACCCTAGCTCATACTTAAATAAAATTGAAATAAATTAGCCTTGCAGGTGGTATGGTTAGGGAAAACAAATAAATGTCTCCTTTATGGCTTTGGGAGATAACATCTGGGCATTCTTGACGCACACACTTTTTTGCGATCGATATCACGCGGATTCCAATACTCTCAAGTCACGAGCAGCTAACGGAATAGCGCGTAGAGCTTCCTAGTTACGAACCGAAGAAGGATGCAAAGTGCATCGTTTGCATGCCTCCCTCAACTTTGTCCCAGAAAAAAAGGCTTATCTGCTTGCAATCAGCGGTCATAGGGTTAACTCGAACGCAGTTGCGGCAAAACTTTCGCGAAGATAGCACGAATAGTCACCACACACGACCGATAGCTTGACAAGTACTCGAAATTCAAATAAGTCGAGGGCGAAATCCAACAGTTCTCCGTTATTCCCTATCCCTCTACTCTGCAACTTTTTCCTATTTTTCAGATATTTCCGATTTTGCTATTCTTTCTTCCCCTTTGCTATATTCTTTCTTCCCCTTTGCTATATTCTTTCTTCCCCTTTGCTATACTCTTTCTTCCCCTTTGCTATACTCTTTTTTTCTCTTTGCTATTCTTTCTTCCCCTTTGCTATGTTCTTTCTTTCCCTTTGCTATACTCTTTCTTTCCTTTTGCTATTCTTTCTTCCCCTTTGCTGTTCTTTGTCTTTTATATCTTTTCCCTATTCTTCATTTATTTCCTATCCTCCATTTGTTTCCCATGTTTTCTATTGGTAAATATAGACAAATATAGACATATATTTTCTATCCACTAGCTGTTCCCTATTCTCCAGCTATTTCCTATCCTCCCACAATTTCCAAGAATGTCTCTGATCGTACCAGTAATCGTACACCGAGAGTTTTGTTTTCTGGAGACATATTTACGCACCACGAGGAACTGTGTAGTCATCATTGCCATAAATCATGTATTTTTTTGCAGATAGTGTTAATTTGCAACTATGCAAAAACTTTGGTATATTGCCAATGGCGTAGACCGTGCAAGATGCGAACGGTAATCCTTAATTATAAACGCAATTCACGCAGACCGTGACAGTCGATTAAGTTTTAGCCCATCTTAATCACGATCATTAATCAACGCTGAGGGTATCTGAATCATTCATAGATCTGCACTGTCAAATCGACATTCGTTTCAGCGTTTCTCTCAGATCTGCTAACTCGACCTTTAATGTGCTACTATCGCATAAATCATCAGCTATTATGAATGTCAGTGTACAACGTATCAAAAAAACATATCCAGCTTGATGAGACCTCGTTGATTAAAATAGCAGCCGAGATCTCAGTCAGAAAAACGAGCCATAAAGATCAGTCTCCACCCAGGTGGAGATCGAACATTCCTTTTTTGCTCTGCAATAGAGAATATAGGAGCGAGGCAAGCTCTTTTTAAACGAATGCAATTTTCTCATTACATATAAAATTTGTAGTAGATTTTTCATGCATGGCAGTAGTCGCTTATAGAAAAATGGTTGGATAATAGATCCAATGGACTCTGAAGTAGTCGTCTATATAAAAAAGGTTGGATAATAGATCCAGTGGACTCTGAAATACGATCCAATAAATTGGTTGCAACATCCAACTATTGGACGTATCAACAAACTATTGTAAGTAGATGTATTAACTTTGATGAGGTTAGAGTAACTATTTAGGTGGGTTGATGTAGATAGTTTGGTTTAGGTGGATTGATGTAGATAGTTTGATTTAGGTGGATTGATTTAGATAATTTGAATTAGATGGATTAATTTATATAGTTTGATTTTGGTAGCATAATTTAGGTGGATTAATTTACATAGTTTGATTTTGGTAGCTTAATTTAGGCTGATTGATTCAACAGTTGGATGATGCAACCAACTTATTGTATCTTGCTCTAGACTTCAACCAATTGGATATATTGTCCATCCATTTTTCTATGTACAGTACAAAGAAATCTGTCATAATATTTGGAAACTAGGAAAGCTTATAGTAGTTTTAACATATGTGATTACCGTTTTGGAAATTACACCTTACATAGCTATTTTATCGTAACTAGCTTTCAATTCGAGATTCCATGCCATGTCTTTTTTATAGTAGGATGTGTAATAATGAATAGAAATTTATCTTACTTATAACAATTAATAGAATCTATAGTAATTAATATAATATACTCTCTAAATCTGATTTAGTTCAATAAGTTTAGAGAGTGTATTCCACTAATTTTTACACCACTATTAATTAGTTATTGCTAAAGCCATCCTCATACCTAGCGATCACGAATTTCTTTTTTAAAAACTCATTTGGTTTTCAATCCACGAATTCCCCTCTCCCGAAGCGTTTCACTCACACCTGGAGCACCTTCCAAAAAATGACAAGGGGCTGTTCGAATCGTAAATCTAGTAGAGAGATCGTCGTGGAAAATAGCTTTCGACCAATAGTGAACGGTGGGTTCCCTGTTCCAGATCACGTGGAAGCCCACTGTTGAACCGACAGAAAGGAATCTCGGTGGTGGTCGCAGGAGATTGGCGGGGATCCAATAGGCGAAACGTGGCACGTGGTGAAGCCTCGCCTGGGATTCACCTGCCGGTGGCGCGCGACCTCCCCACTTGAGTATGGTTAGGGCTTAAGAACCGCAAATCGCTGCCGAACATCGCCGAAAGTTCACGAGCATCAGGCCCAAGCCAGGGGACCATCAGGAGAAACCCCTCCACGACACCCCCACCCAAGAGAGAGGCTATTTACCGCTAGTCCAAGGCAAGATAGGATGACCTACATCAGAGGCTCCTCCTAGGAGAGGGGCATCCATTTCAGCCTCTTGATTTCAGATCGGAAAAGTCAACACGCTGACTTGAGTTTCTCGACTCCTCGACCAATGCGCGATTCGAACCCCAGGCATAGTCTCACCTTTTCCAACTCTTTTAAACATCTCCCTTCCTTTTTTCCAATCTGTATCTTCCAGTAATAAAATGTTTGTTAAAAGTCCTCTTGCTGATTGAATCAGCGCAAGTTTTGTTTAAGCTGATCAGGATCGGTAATAAAACAGCAGGATCTTTGATTCAACGATTTGCGGAGGTGTTTTTTGGACCTTGAAAAAGTTATTGTATTGTTTAACATTGTAGTAAACAACTACAATAGGTACCATGTTGTACACCAAGATTTTTGATGTTCAAGCAATTGTTTGGATGATACACTGAAAAAGTGACGGGTTATAACTCAATCGAAAAGAATCTTACACAGTTTTCTTAAAAGTATCAACTTGATACCAAAAAGTATCAAACTGACCACGAAAAATATCAAATTGATTACAAAATCTTCATCAATTTGGTATTTTTTATATTAATTTGATACTTGTAAGTAAACTGTGTAAATATGACTTTACTATTTTTTCTGGTTAACGTAACCAAAATGGTGAGTCTACCATCATTAAAAGATTAGTAAAAGAAAAATTCTTGGTAATGGAACATGTATACTCGATGCACTATATTGTTTAGCATTATTTATGTAGTACGTTAATTGTAAAGCCATTTTTGCGGCTCTATTTTGAAACACATTTTTGTGAACATTGTCAAACATTAAAAGTGTTTGATCACTTTTCTCCCTGAACATTTAAAACCTTGATTCTTTTGTAAAAAAAAAAATTATTCTGCAGAGTACAATTAATGTTTACAGATGTTGTTTCTATCTTGGAAATATCTCGTTCCCTTTGTAGGTGAACGCACAACTCTCCATAATTCATCTCGTAATTCATCTCGACGAGGTGGTATAATAATTTGTAATAGTTTATCTTCTGGTAATTTATCGAGCGACCCGAGCGTGATATTCTCCGATTACTTACTAGGGAAACGAGTTAAGTTTATTTTCTGGTTAGTAAACTGGTGCGTCTTTGCAAAGAATAAGATAGATCAGTTTCCCAACTCATTTACAACTATATAAGGACAAGCATGTTTTAAACACTTGTTCCAAATAAATTACTGCCTATCAGATTTTAGCTTTTACACATTGTTGTGCCTTAAAAATCATATTCCGTTAGAGTAAGTTGAGACAGTTATTCTTGACTCTTCTGCAAAGGTGGATGTCTGCAAAGCAGACGTTTCTGTAGCGGAATGCAGTACAGAGTCCGAAGGCAACAATTAAGAGATCTAGTGCCCTTGGAGTCTAGGAACCGGCTCGTGGGAAACGATGAGCTTCTCAGTTGTTGCAGATACTCGGTCCACGTCGTTAAAGACGCGTCATTAAGGTTAAATGCTCTAGAGAAACTATTTCGATAGTTGAGAGTTTACTCGAGTTACCCAGTCCAAGAAAACTAATTAGCTTTATATTTTATTAAATGTTCTACAAACATCAGACTCCTGTGATTTATCACTCGTCCCATTGCCTCTGACGTTGATTTCTAATTTGTCGACAACCTTAATTCATGTTTCTTGCCTTACAGGATTATTAGACATGTCTTTAATTTTATGAAACGCACGTTTTATTTGAAACAAGAAACGTGAATTTAGGACTTATCTACATGAATCGGAATTATTTAATTAAAACCATTTTGATTAAACGAAATTCCATGTTGCTTCGTTTTCATCTTGCGAAGTAATTTTAGAGTTTTAATGCAACTGAATTAGAGTTAGAAAAGGGACAGAGCGGTAATTGTTGACACTTCTAGCAGAAGCAGACTACGGAAAAGGAATAATCTCGACTGATGTACATACTTTGGCGTAAAGTTGAAATTGAATTTCGCCAGCGTCAATCTGATCGAGCGTTTAGGGAATTTCGCGTCGAGAAATGTCGAGGTCTTCGTTGCTGGGAATGAGTTTGCAGGGTTCCTCCCAGCCATATCGTCAGCAACTTGCGACCATTGTCTTACACTAACTGCGACGGATCTCGTTGCAGCAATCCTGCGTCACGATTTGCGGCAAGTAGTGTTGGTATTCTTGTCACAATATCTCTGCTCGGCGTGTTAACTCATCTAGAAAGATGTTGTCAAAGTGTTGAAGGGGAACTTTTATGAGTTGCATAAATAATATTATTACACAGATTGCAAACTTTATCGGCAACGGAAATTTCGCTCTAAAAGGATCTTTAAGTTCTACTTTCGATTTTCCAGACCAATCGTTGATTTCTGCAGGTTTCCGTTAATTTTTCAGGTGATTGTTATTTTGAATAGACTTTTGGTGAAATTGAAGAAGGGGGATATTTGGATAGGACTTCGAATAGGACGTTTCGACATGTAATTAGAATAATTTTCGATTCCAAATTGATATTATTCTATAATATTCTATTCTATTCTATAATATTCTGTTCTATTCTATAAAATTATAGGATATAGAGCGATTTTATTCTATGTAACCATTCAATCTGAAATTTGATCCTAAATTTATTAAATCTAAAAAAATTATTGCTTTTTGAAATCTGAAATAAATCTATCTAATAAATTTATCTAGAAAGATGCTTCTATTCGAAAGGCGATTTAGTAGTGAAAAAGATGAATCTGTAAAAAAGATGATGCTATCGTTAAAGAGATAATGATGTTCTAAAAAAGATGATGCTTTCGTTAAAGAGATAATGATGTTCTAAAAAAGATAATTTTATCGTAAAAAAGATGATGCCATCGTAGAAAAGATGTTGCCATAGTAGAAAAGATGATAATATGCTAAAGATCATTTCAGCGTAAAAAATTTGATGTCATCGTTGAAAAGATAACAATATGCTAAGAAAATTCATTTTATCATACTAAAGTTAATTCCCTTCTGAAGAAAGATTATTTAATTTTGAAAATTATTCCACTTTGTGAAAGATTATACCTAATTTTGAAAAAGATTATACCTAATTTTTTTGCTTGGACGTAAAAGATCTATAATAATATATCTAATTTTGAAAAAGGTTATTAAAAATAATATTCATTTATTTATTCAAATTATTCCATTTCGATTATTCCATCCTAAAAAAGATGATTACATTCTAAAGAAGATGGTCCCATTATAAAGACGATGATATTCTAAAGACGATGCCACTCTAAAAACCAGTCATCCATCACAAATGAAACCAAAATCCGTTGCGCAGAAATAGAAATGAATGTTTTTCATCTTCTTACTGCTGCATTAGAACTTTTTCCAAGACTCGATTTTTTCTTGCCGACAATATTACCTCTCTTGACATTGATTTATTACGCATTTATTGCAAATTTGGAAATTAATCACCGTAATTTGATTAAGTCTCCTGACGCGAATTATCGATTCGATTCAGATTACCCATTTGGATAGGGATTTAGTGCAAGGATCGCACCGCACGACGAATAATCTCCTTATCTTGTGATTTATAATCTACACTGGGTTGCTTGCAAACTCATTGTCTGCGATGCTAATGTGGCTACCCTCTCTTTCCTCCTTCTCTGTTCGGCTATTCTTTCTCTGTCTTCGCAGAGTAACGCAGTATTTATCTAGCTCACATTACGGGTGTAAAAGTAGCCAGGCATATTATACAATTAAATTCTTAATGCAGGCAGTCGAATCTCTTTGATCCTGGCACATAAAAGATCGCGACAAGCCGCATTGTAAAGATTAGATCTACCCGAGGGAAATTTGCAAGTAAAACGAAAAGTAGTCGCGAAAAACCACACCCCTTGAATTGTCAGCGGCTGCTTAATAATAGCGCATTTGCTGTCAAATAACGCGTTATTTGCAAATTTGCAATTTCAAAAAAGCTGACTTCTGGTGAATTGTTGGCGATTGTTCAGTGATATATTGCACATGACGTTTCATTACGCGCTATTTTAAGATTTATTGCCAGTCGCACTCATATTTCTGTCGGGAGAATTTTATTATTGCACGGAATGAAGAAATTTCTTCCCTTAGGAAGAAACGTTTTATACACCTGTTCCGGATCCTTTTGTTAAAAGAAACTGATATTAATTATTAAGTGCGCAGACTTTTTTCAATTTCGGATAATAATTTGTAAATTGTCTTTTTGTAAAGTTTAGTTTTTTGTAAATTTTAATTTTTTGTAAATTTTAGTTTTTTATAAAGTTTATTTTTTTGTAAATTTTATTTTTTGTAAATTTTAGTTTTTTGTAAAGTTTATTTTTTTGTAAATTTTAGTTTTTGTAAATATGTCTCTGATGTGTGTTGTGAAGAAAGAAAGTGGCAGGTGATTACTGGACAATGTAGACACAATAAGGTCCCACTTGCGTTGCGCGAATTGCGCTACAGCGTGCAATAACAATTCGCTTTATCGTCGGTTGCGTTGTAGAGAAGGTACGTGAATATATTTACGGTATCGGCACGAACTCTCGGATTTACCTAGAGATCGCGATTATGAAATCTTTAGTGAAGGGTGTCGTGTACAAACACTTTGGAATTATATTCATCTTTTAGCAAAAATTATGCCTAACAGTTTTATTTGTTAGTACACTCTTAGAAGTTTTGATGTGTGCATATTATCTGCAGTCAAGTCACGTAAACAAAACTTAACATTAATGTATTATCTTTGGTTTTTAATAAATTGCCCATAGTGCTTATAATGTCATTATAAAATTTTTGATATGTGATTTAATACTTATTTCTCAGTTCTTTCAATTAGTTATGAATAATTTATTATACGATTGTTTATTGCTGAATCATTTATTATTACTTATCATCATTTAAATAACTTCCTATTGGATTATTTATTTCTGGGTCATTTATTTCTGATCATTTATTTCTGGATTACTTATCTCTGGATCACTTATCTCTGGATCATTTATTTCTGGATCATTTATTTTTGGATCACTTATCTCTGGATCACTTATCTCTGGATCATTTATTTCTGGATCACTTATCTCTGGATCACTTATCTCTATATTATTTACTTTTGGTTCATACATTTATTCTTTGATATTTTATTTTTCGATCATTTATTATTTGATCATTCTTATTTATCATTCGTATAATATTCGATTCAGGTAATTTTGGTTTTCACTAGTATTTGAACTATTATTGTATGTTAATTTGCGACTTTTTCTAATTATTTTTTGACCTGTTTCCTAGAAGAGAAAAATATGTAACTTTACACTCAAGAATTTATCTCAATGTGGGCAATACTATGTCTAGTACGCCCGCATGAAACTTGTGCCCCAACCTCAAGGGAAATTACTCATGTCCTAGGAATGGCTTAATTTAAAATCACTGCGGCAATATTTTGATTTTGGTAGATTGCGACTTTCTAACAGTTTAATCTCGTGAGACGTTGGTTCCTCATTTCCCTATAATTTCCAATTATTTTAAAATCAAATGCAACATCAACTTGTTAAAGAAAAAGAACTTTCTGACCCCTGCTGAGGCACAGGCAGCAAATGTTGAGACAAGGAAATTTTTATCTCTAAAAACTGAGATAAATTTTCCGTGGAAAGGAATACTTATCTAAGTGCAGCTTTATCTAAATGAAGGAATTTGTATATATTGAAAGAAATATGTATATATTGAAACAGAATATTTTCTGAGAATCGATTCTCGAGAGTGTATGTTTAAAGCTGCTTGGAAAGTATCCTTAACGATAATACGAAAGGACAGTATGTTTCTCGTTACGAGTTCTGGTAGAAGATTTTTTGGTTTCTCGAGAGAGAAGAAGCGCAGCAGTCCTGCACCATAAAGCGTTTACGTTTGCTGATTTGTGCGTCGATTAACTAGTCTCAAAAGCAGCGGTCACGAGGAAGAAGGAACTAAATTGCATAGACGAGACATGCGCAATGCATTAAGCTCCGCGTAGACCGCAAACTCGTTGACCGTTTGTATAACTCTACTCAGAGATCGTCTGGATAGCGAGAAAGTTGTAAATCGAAACTTCCAAGTTCCCCGGTGTGTTCAAGATTCTCCAAGCTTCTTTGGCTCTATAAAGTCGTCGAATCAAGTGGCAGGTGCGTACGAGTGCATCGACTACTGCTCAAGGATAACTTTTATTTTCTTGGGAGCCAAGGAAATTTCCCTGTCTCGAAGGACATTCTGTGTGATCGTTTATTTAATTAACCTCTAACTCTCAGCAACTGCAGAGGCGTACTTTCCAGCAGGAATTTCATTCTCGTTGATCACTTAATTACCAATGAATTATTCTTATTGCGTCAAGAGGTGGCAAAACTGTCATTAGTATTTAAATTAACGATGCCATTAAATGTATGAAATTTGCGTAATCTATCAGCTCTGCGAATACCTTTGACCATCTTCACCATTTCAATCCTTTGGTAATTACTGCGTCTGTATAGAAATCGCCTAAGCGTTGTGCGTAAACAAATTGGTAATTACTGTTACACCGAGAACCACAAAAACCTTCCTCACAATAGAGGAATTAAGTAATACAATCAATGATCGAGAAACGATATTTATTTTTCTGGAATTCCTTAATGAATTCTCTTCCAATTATGCCTGGATTACACTTTGATTGTATCATATGTATGGTATGCATAGAGTATAATAAACAATATGTAAAGTAAAGTAAAGTTAAGTAAAATAAAGTAAAGTAAAGTAAAGATGTAAAGTATAAATAATACGTATGCAGAGTATAAACAATAATAACAATAACATTCATCCTTTCAAGGACTAACAATAGTGTTTGAAATATTACCAAAATGCTTCTCAACCATTTTTTTAATTTGCATATTTGGAATCATGCTTTTACTGAAAAATATAAAACTAAAAATCTATAAGAAAACAGGTAGAAATCAAAGTATTAATGAACTGAGGAAAGGAAATGATACAAGATGTAACTAAAGATGGAAAATGTAAGAATTAAATTCAGACTAAATTATCGTTGTTTGAAGATATAAATGATTATGGGAAATGTAAATAATGATGATATAAATAATAATGATGTAAATAATGATGATGTAAATAAAAATGTAAATTATTTAGAAATGTGCAAAGAACAATGAAAGAAATGATGGAAGATGTCAATAAAAATGAAAATGATGATGGAAGGTGTAAATAAGGATGGAAATGTTGATCGAAGGTGTAAATAAAGATAGAAATGTTGACGGAAGGAGTAAATAAAGATGGAAATGATGGCAGATGCAAATGATTATGTAAGAGGTAAATAAAGATACAAATAAAAATAAAAAACATAGATAATTTGTCCAGATAGCGTCATCCAAAAATGCAAGCCAGTTGTAAAATGCCAAACTGCTGGTGCTATTTTTGTCACAAAAAATAAAATTAACCCAAGTGGTCCTAAAAAGCAGACATTTTGCGCACTATACGGTGGCGCAGCGCTAATTAGTATCTCCGTTGGAAAATATCCAACCTTTGCTTGGAATGCAGTTCCACCTTCATTACACATTTAATGCTACCGTACAGCCAACTCTAGAGTTCCAGGCAATTCTGCACTGCAAATGAGCTTATATCGACATTACAAACATTTTTAGCGCGATTTTAATTCCTTGAGCCAATTCCTCTAGTCTTTGCTAGTAGTCTTTACCATCTTCCACTTTAACAGCGTAGATTCTCATTTTTGTGCTGCATTTAAGCTACATACACATTTGATTGACATACTTTTTATAGTTTTTAGAGTCGAAAATGTAAAAGATGTATATTTTAATGTCGATGTGGGTGAAGATTGTACGCGAAAGATTTGGGGATGAAATGCGGTAAAAGAGTTGAGAGATGGTCGTTGGGCTACCGTGTTCTTTCGTCCCGTCCGATCGCTGATATCTCAAATAGACACGTTAAGTTAGCTCTGGAATTGCTCTTCGCTGTAGACTTGGCTCTTGGACCTAGTAGTACTTGCTGCATCTTGAGTCCAGTCTTCTCAGTCGGATTATGGCTGTACCGTGCTGCAGCGACCTACCGTTATGTTGGTTAACGAGCTACCACCGACGTCCCATTGCGCATGCACGAAATGTAAACGTGGGAACCGGAATTGGCTATCCCAGGACTCCTAGGATCTTCTTGTACCAGAGGATGCCCACCAAAGGACGAGATTCTCGCGATTCGAAATCTCTACTTGAAAATGAACACGTTTTTTCTTCATTTTCAAACTTATCTCTGTACTTCACACGGCAATTGCACGAATTTATTCTGCACATTTAATTTGATAATTGAATCCTTATAATTGAATTATTAAACCAATTAATTGTGATAATTGAATGAATTAATAAGAGTGATAATGGAATGAATTA
>WNHD01009992.1:0-14135 GCA_011057455.1 Ganaspis sp. Gsp50
GGCATTTATGACATAAACATTGTTCATATATATGAAACTAAGTTTATAAATCGTATTTCCATTACCTAGAACCTACGCGTCATCGTAAAATAAACGTACACTGGATTTACTCAATAAACAATATCATACACAAATAAAACTGAATTATTTCACTTGAACAGACAAGATTCCGTGACGATGAGGGATTGGAATTTTTTTTCTTATAAAAATATTAAAAAGTTACCTTTATTTTGTCTACTGACACCTCAAACAAACCGATTTAAAACAAAGAAAATCGGTGTCAAGAAACGGTTGCGGCCACATTGGGGTAATCAGTTACCCCCTGCCGATACAGCGAACGCTTAAAGCGTCGTCACGCTTTTTACGACTTCTTATGTAATTGAGTAACATCTCGCATTTGTCTACTCTTGGTAGAAGTCGTTACTTGTATTAATTTCAAAGGTTAGACCTCAAATTTTACTTTTCCTGAGCCTGGGGTAACTAGTTACCCCGTGTGGCCGTTAAGGGTTAAAGCACTCATTGTCTTCATTCTTTACATTGACGCATGCTTTTTTACTCTCAATATATTTGGATAATTTAATGTAGAAACTGCCTCTCAAGGGATTAAGTTTGTTGCTGTTGACATCCAATTTCAGAATGAAGTGTAATGTCCACCCTGATTCTTTTTGCTCAAGTTCTTCCATTTCTCTGAATATGGGAGACTTAAAATGATCGTCAATCCAAGTCTTGAGGTCAGAAGATGGATATATGTCTTGATTCTTTGACTTGAAAGTGAATTCTTCAACTCGGTCGTCTTGAATTTCAGCAATAGGTTTACGAAACTTTGTTATGAGCACAGTGTTAATTTTAAAAGCTTTGTATACATGCAAGAGCCTTCCAACATGATCGGTAAGTAGTATAGCAACATCTACGAAAAATCTCTCGCATCTTTATTTATCAGATTGACGATGACGCATGTTCTCACACGACTTCGAAACGCTTGATCCAAATCAACACACTGCTCTCGTTCTTGAATGTTTTCTGCTGGATTTGCAATCTTCCTCTTTTTAGATTGAATGCCACTACCTTCCTTTAAAAGTTGCTCGAATTGAAGCTTGAGATACGTCAAATTGCCTAATATATTCAAGCACTTACGTCGCTGACCACGACTCAGAGGAGGCTGTCTGTACAACTCCCTCTGCACAGTTCGAAGACACCTGGAGCACACATTAATCCATTTGTTGAATTGGTCTACCGGTGCGAAACTTGCAGACACCATCAACTTCAGGGCATTCTGAATGCCAGGGAGAAGATCCGTACACTATTTGAGAATCATCGTGCACTAGGTCTCAGTGTACATATAAAGTTCACTAGAACTTTACAGTTCACTAGGTCTCGAGGGAAGGGCACTAGCTCTTCGGGTGCACTAGGTCTTCAGAGCACACTAGGACTTTACAGTTCGCTAGGTTTTAAAGGGTACATTAGGTCTACAGGGTACACTAAACCCTAGCACCTCGAGATTCACCTCAAAATTGCGTCGGCAATTACTTAGCTACTCTACCTAGCATAGTTTTATGTATAATTTTTTATATATATGTTGCGATGTGCAACTATTAGTTTATAAGAGTATCTGTGTACCAAAGGGACTAATTTTTGGACCCGTTAATTTTTCTAAATAAAATAAAATAAAAAATAATAATAATGAACTTATGAATTAATTGTAATTTTCTTTTAAAAACAGTGTCAGGCTTTCTAAAAACTATAACATAAAAAAGTAATTTTTAATTTTATCAATATCCCATTTTCTAACTCTGCTAATCTAGTCAAAAATTAATTATTAGGACTATCAGCAAATAAAACTTTTTTGGTTAAAATAATGACAAACAATTAAAAATTTTAACACTCATATTTAAAACAAAATTTTTCTAGAGGTCTATCAAATTGATTTTTCTTTTTTAAAGAAGCCTTTTATTCGTCTTCATAAATTATATTTGGAAATCATTTTTTTAAATTTTTAAACATTTTGTAATCTTGTCGATTTTCCAAAAATAATAATCTATATTAACATATTTTCATCTAAAAAGCTTGTCCGTGAAGTTTTAAGCGAAAATCCATATACATATGCAAACGTGTATTACACTCGCCGACTGGATCAACAGACGGCATGGAAGAGTCTCCCATTATGTGACTTAAGCGCTGATAGGTCACGGGTATTTTAACTCGTACCTGCAGCGCTTTAAAAAGATAGAAAGCGAGGCGTGTGCTTACTGCGTATCCCCCAAGGACAACGTAGAGCACACCCTCTTTTATTGCAGTAAGTGGGACACGGAGAGGCAGATCTTTTTTTCCGGTGTTAACCGTCAAGTTACACCAAAAAACGTGGTCGAGCTGATGATCCTGTCCCAAGACAACTGGCGGCACATCGAGACCTTCATTATTTTATTTTATATTTTTATATTTATATGTTCATTTATTTATTATTGTGATTTGTTTTGCCTTAATTTATTTATTTAATTTAATTTATTTATTATTATTATTTATTATTTATTTATTTTTTAATTTATTTATTTATTTATTTATTTCCTGTCTTTTTACAATTTAAGATTTTTGAATTTATTTATTTTTAACCTTTTGACTTTATTTTTATTTATTTATTTTTATTTTATTTTTTGTTTAATTTGTTGTACTCTTTTTTTGCCGTTAATTTTATTTTATCTATTCCGCAGGATTAAACGAAGCCGCTACGGCGGCAGAGATGGAGCTCCTTCCTCGATGGCAAAAGTCTTCCGATGTTCCGAGGGTGGATAAGGGCTCAGAAATAAGGATTAATGGGTTTTAGTTTGTCGGTCCGGTAGTAGTTTGTCGGTTTATTTTTGTTTATATTTTTGTTTACCGACCAAATTTCTGAACAATTGTAAATATTCAGTCAGTCTAGTTCAGACCTCGCTAATACTGAACGTCTCTCAATTCTGAATAGCCACCAGTCTTCAACAGTCTAGTTCAGACCTCGCCAATACAATTCAATTTCTGAATGAAAGTCATTCGCCACCTTCAGCCAGTTTTTCTGAAAGAATCAAGAAACATTCTTGAATACATCTTTGCCAGTAATCAGTCAAGACTGCTGGCCATTCTTCAATACATCTTTGCCAGCAATCAGCTAAGGCTACTGGTCATTCTTAAATACATTTTTGCCAATATTCAGCCAGTTCTGCTGGTCAAACATCGATTTTCAAACCAAAATTCACATCTACTTAATTCCTGAAATTGTGTTTCTAAGCAAGGCAAGTAAGAATCTTCCATTTTAAACTCGACGAACTGATAGTATCTATTACCTGGTTCTTTCCTTCTATCTTTATCCTTAAATAAACACCTTCCGTTTTTCTATATAGAGTGTAGAATTTTTAAACTTTCTTTTCTAAAATTTTAGAAATCTCTTTTCTTAAAGTGTCTTTAAAGTAAATCTTCTGTTTGCATTTTTGGCAAAGAAATTACAAGTCCAATGTCCAAAAGACGTCTTTTGGACATTGCACTTTGAAAAATTCTATTTTCTAAAACTCCGATATTTTGATATATTTTCAATTCTAAAGTCGGTTAAATGATTTGTGAAGTATTTAAAGTACTTTTAAACAGATATTTAAAAAATAGTTTGTGATTGCATTTTCTGAAAAAAATTCCATGTTTCCAAAGTTTCCAAGAGTGCCAACTGGGCAGGTATAGAAAATATTCGATATTAGTTAATATACAATAAGTTAAAAATAAGTGTGATAGTCCTTTATAAATATTGATGTGTTCTTTGCATAAATAAATTCTAGCCTGATGAGGTTGGCAGACATAAGCCAACGAAACTTTGCTTATTTGACGATACACATTGCATTTTTATTCAATTTTACCTTCTTTTAATCATTTATTCTTCTTGTTCTAACTCGAACATAGTTTCTGAGGATGACATCTGTGCCTCAGAAACGTAAATAAAATAGTTTTTTGGGACACAAGGTCTTAACAGTACATTCTGCGAGTAAAGTAAAGTCTTCTTTAGGGTTCTCGTATCACATATAATTTTTTGAAATTAGCATTCTAAACACGAGGTACGATTATTATTCTAGACGATTAGTAGATAAAAAGCTGCCATGGTTGTACTATAAAGTAGCGTCAGTCAATCACATTACGAATACATTTATTTAGTTTCCCTAGATGAAACATTAAATCATCGCTAATCGTACGTAAACTAGTGTTTAGGATGCGCGTATGACAAAAAAAAACTATTTCTTCACAACCTATTTGACTCGGTGTGGTCGATTTTTTAGATTTCATTATTGAAATTAAGAAAATTGCCATTTTCTAAAAATCTAACATGAAGATAAAGAACCTTAACTGATAAAATGAAAGCATATATTTTAAAACTCTTTCGGGTACATATTTTAAACCTCGAAAGGAGATAACATTTGATGATGATTTTCTTCCTTTAACGTCGAGGATAATTGACACTTCTTTTCGGATCGCAGTTTGTTAAAGAACGTATGTGACCTCTGCATGTGATCAATCTCAGATTTTTATCAAAGCAAAGTCTTACTTCATGTATATATTGTACATTCGACTGAAAAGAATATAAATTATTCCGTTAATTAAAATGTTAAATACAAATTATTTTATAATTTACACAAAACATTTATTACTTAAACTAATGAAGAACAACGAAAGACAAAGTATTTCTAAGTGACTTACCCTATCACTTATGCAAGTAATTTGAGGAGCAATTAATATATTGTTAAGAGTTCTTCCAAAGGTTCCTAGGGAATAGGCTCTTCCAGGCGCAATTAAAGCCCTCCTTAAGATTCTGTCGATTCTGTACAAGTTGTTCCACTCTAATCCTTTGCTAAAATATTTTAATTGAGTATTTAAATCGGTAAGATTTGCTAAACAACTTCCATGTGTGTCCCACTCGTATGCCCAAAATCTTTCCGGGTTTGTATTAAGTACATCTATCCATTCAACAAGTAATCGCGTTCTTATGGGATTCAATTGCTGAACTATGAAAGGTAAATCTGTTTTGCACCTTGACGGATCATTTTGAAGATCTTTACTTGGCCAAATGCCATTAATTGTCCAAATATCACTGGGAGGTATATTACATTGTCCCGATGCTTCTCGTGATTGTATGCATGTCGTTCTGGGCCATTGCTGACTGAATACCAATATATCGAAATTGCTTTGAGCACTAAAAATGTTTAATTGGATTAATTATTCTATAATTTTTTTAAATTAAAATATTGCTAATAAATATTATACAAAATTTTTTAAGCGAACAAAGTAGCACATGGTTACCATGGAAAAATTTTTTAGGATCCGTTGCTATGTTAACAATTTCTATCGCTACCGTTACTATAATATAATTTTCCTTAACAATGATATGGTAACTATTCCCATAGCAACTGTTGTGACAACCATTCATATAGAACCCTCTTTAAGTACGGGGCAAAATTTCTCAAGTGTGCCAGTCTGAAATTGCAAGGTCATAGAATTTTCTTGAAACTTGGGTAAATTGTTCTCTTATATGATAGTAATAAATCCCTAAAATATTAGTCGATTAAAAAAAAATCTGTAGGTAATAGTGGGAAAAATCTTTATGGATTTTAAAGTTTAAATACTTAAGTTTTTATTTTGACCTATTTGGGTTCTTTGAATTTTTTGTCTTTCCATTGAAAAGCTGAGATTTCTTTTGATAAAATACTTAAATTTCAAAGTGGGATTACAGTAAGTGTGAAAGAAAATTTAAAACAAAGTAGGCAGTGCGCTTTGTTAGAGTTATACGGTTTCAAAAATGACGGTGTCATTAAGATAGTCAAAATTTCTACCCCCACTATTACTGACAGATTTTTTTTAAATCGCCTAATATTTTAGGAATTTATTACTATTATATAGGATAACAATTTACCAAAGTTTCAAAAAAATCCCATGACTTTTTAATTTTAGGCTGGTATGCTTGAGAAATTTTGCCCCGTATGCATATTGTGTTTATACATGATAAATAGATATCTCAGCTAAAAATCCAGACCTTAATACTATGTCAAGTTCCGCCTTAATTAGACGAAGCGTTCTTAGGCGATAGACGAACATAATATTGCATACAGACATACATACATTCCTTTTTTAGTATTGCTTAATCTTCTTGTAATAGGAACGAATAACCATAATTAGATTTTCAAGTTTGGAGGAGTGTACAAACAAAAGGCCGATATTTATATAAAAGATAGTTCTAAACGTCTGTTCATTCCTTTTCGAAAACATTTTGAATTTTAAAAATAGGATAAACAATGACCGAATAATCAATAAACGCGTGTGTAAAGTTAAAATAAAAATAGTTTTTGCAAATAAATATAGATAATTTCGATAGTGCAGAAAATATGAAATAGTACATTGATTTACAAGGACTTAAAAAAGTGACATAGACATAAATAACGAATCGTGCACAAGCTGAGCAAGAGACATAAACACAGCTTAAGATCTTTCTACAATAAAAAATATAATCTTGACGCAAACGCTGCACAGTAACCATATCTAATTCTGTTGTAAACGAGCTCAATAGATTTAAATTTACTTAAATCTTTGCATGAAATTTTGATTACTAATGAACACAACACTTGACAAAAACTTTTTTAAAATATGATTTATTGTTTCCTACTTACGCAATTGAAACTATGAATATACATAGGGATTCAAACAATTTCCAAAATATATGGATGTCCATTATTGAAAAACTTGGATGAAGATTTCACCACAAAGAACTTTAATATTTATAGAAAATATACATTAAATTGAAAACTGTAATAAGCGTTTATAATTTTCTTATTTTCTATATATTATTTATCATTTTCACTACAAGCTAATTTTATATTATGTTTAAATAATTTATAATATTCTTTAAAACGACTTTAAAAAAAATCTTGCGAAATTCTTGTAACTAATGAAATTAAATGAAAAATGTCATAGTTGGTTAAAATTCTTATGGAATTTCGCTGTGTATAAGTGTCGAAAGTAAAGAACTTACCGAAGATTTATTGCAAATATAATAAAATAATGGAATTTCTTCACTTTAAATACCATTTCAATTATTATTTTTATAGATAAATAAACACAATAAAGAATTACATAAATATGCACAGACTGTGCGTCATGAAAATACGGATTTATTTTCAAAATATAATAAGTTTGTTTGGCAACAATGTGATGTAAATCAGGAAAATTTGAAAAAACAACAAGCATCGATCAATTTATTTCCTCATTGCTCAAAAATTTAAATTAATATAAAACAAAAATACGGAAAGATATTTACTTAAAATACATTCTAAACGGAAAAAATATATTTCTGAAAATGTAAACAAACGAAAAAAAATTTCAATAACGCTAACTAAGAAACGTTAGGCCGTATCAAGCTTTATGTCTTTAGTCATTTTTGCAATTCATACATTTTTAAATGTTCAAAATGTTTAAAGATACCTGTTTTTTTGGATATCATGAAGACAATGCGATACACGTAAAACGGAAAAAACTTTACTAATTGCCTACGGCAAAAATATTTGAATTTATAAATACATTTGGATCAGTGATTAAAAAATCCAAATTTTTAATTTTACATAACTATGAAAAATGAATTCTTTTGAAAAATTAGTTTATGTAATAAATATAAGTATAAGGACAAAGAGTAGGACTCTAAATGTGAAAATAAATATCACTTCTAAAATATTGAGAACCACGACCTTAAATGTGATCTTAAATTTGACCTAAAAATACATCTTTAAAAAAATGGCGTTAAAGGTAGGAACAATTATGACTGTATGTACTGGTATAATTATAGATTCTGATTCGTACCTACTTAAATATTTGTGTTTGCATTTATGTTTTCCTTCTTGGGCATATTTATAGTTTTTTACAGTAAGGGTGGGATATTTCTCAGAAGCATCTTGTTGTATACCAGATGAATTCGGACGCTATTTTTATATTAATAACGTTGGAAAGGTAATTACGGTGAACGATGTGCCAGAGCAATACAATATTCGTATTTTTACTACAAGAAAATGTAGTGTTTTTGATAATATTTAGTTCAAATTGGATATTATTACCGCAGTGCTATGGATCAAGTGAAATTGTTGCTAGTTTCAAATAATTTGGAAGAACTCGTCGATCTATTTCCAAGTAACTAGAAAGTGAATATAGTGATAAAGACGTACATAACCTTTTTTAGAAAGGTTATATTTTAAAAAATTTGTTTATCTTCAACTTATTTACTTTTCCCATACTTTTTTTTTTTTGTTTTTGCTTAGGGAAAATTTGGGAAAATCTGCTTACAGATCCCTCGGGGCCGAATCCGAGGGTATGTGGGGATGGTAATCAAAAATATAAACAAAAAATAACCGGCGAACTACTACCGGCCCGACCCACTAAAAACCCAAAACCCTTCTTTTGCAGCCCTTATCCACCCTCGGAATAAATAAAAAATCCTGTTTCCTAAATACATTTTTCCATGTGTGATCCTCCTTTAGGTCATAAAATCAACAGTATGAAAAGACTAATGAGTCTCACGAAAGATTTAATAAAAGAACTAACCCTAAACATAGGTTTACGAATAGAATTAAAGGAGTGCTTAAATCAATTACAAGTTGTGGTATTTTTAAATTTTTCGGGATTTTTAATTTTCAATTTATCATTGCGCATTGAGTGTGTGGTTTCTATTCCCCCATTCATTATCATTCTTTTCCTTAATTTTATTTCAGTTTGTGAAATTTTCATTTATTTTTCACAATTTTGCAAAAAAAAATTTAAATAATTTTTTGAATAAATGTTTGTACAATAAATCTGTAAGTGTTGACGAGAGCAGAAGTTTTGAAGTTCTCCATACTATAAATCCAAATAACAACGAATTAGGAGACATAATTAGTTGGGTAATATTATTTTTAAATATTAAATTTTAAAATATTATTTTACTTTAAAAATTTTATAACATTATATGAAAGTTAATTTCATTAGAAATAATTTCAGTCAGAAAATTGGTAAAAAAGTAAAAGATAAAGAAATATGATAAGCAATTTAAAAAAGTTATTCACAAAAATTAAAATGGTCAAATTTATTTTAAAAAATGGTTGAGTTTTATTTTCTAGTTTTGAAAACATTACGAAATTTGCTTTTAAATATAAATAAAAAAATTTAATTTAAATCATATTATTCACAAAAATTTTAAATAGTCAATAAAAATATAAAATAATGTATCTGCCTTTTAATAAATTGATTTGAATCAAATTTAGAATTCTAATTTGAAACAGACATTTGTTCCTGTTTCAAAAGCAGACAATTTGCAAATTAATAAAATATTATATAAAATAAGTAATGCTATGATTGTCTGGTGTGCAAAATTTAAAGCAAAAAACAATTTTTAAAGAAATTGTTTTCTCATTTCTAATTTAAATATATTTTGAATTCATTGTCAAGTTAAGTTAACATTTTCAATAAACTCGTGTCTCGCTTGAGCGGACCCCGCTCGATCGGACTCTGTGGGACGCCGAGCTCTTTAGAGACGCAACAGAAGATCAAATTTTACCTCAGTAAAGTATGAAGAAGGTGGTCTATGTTTCCCACCAAATATTAAATTTATTTATTTAATTTAAATTCTCTAATTTATTCAAATTTGTTTATTCATTTAATAAATAATTTAATATTATTTTAATATTAATAAAAATATAAAATAACATTATTTCACTTTAATTACTTAATAATAAAATTATATTAATTCAATAATTGTAAAACTTATATTTTATTAATAATAAAATTATATTTATTTATATAAGTCAAATAATTAGCGTTGAACAAAAGAATTAATGATGTGACTGATTCAGACGACGCTGAAGTTCGCAACGTTTTCTTTCATTTACAAAATATATAAAAAAAATTTTACTATTTTCAAATTTTCTAAACAATTATTTACAATTTCTAAAGATTCTTTTTATATTATTTTTTTAAAGAAGTTGTACATAAGTACGGGAAAAATTATTAGTAAATATTTGCTTTCTAGTTTTTCATAAACGAAAAGAAACGTTGCAAACTTTAGTATCATCTGATTCAGTGCCATTTAAAAAAGTTATTGAAACTCTAAATGTAATAAAATCGTGTGTTCTGGTAAATAAGAATGCCACAATATATCACGAAAATTGCATTCAAGGCTTGTAAAATCTTTTTGTGTAGGAAACACCTACGCTTTTAAATTTATGATTTAATTTATAAAAATTAAAAAAAGTTAACAAAAATTTATAAAATGTATATAAAATTTAAATGTGAAATATTTTTATATAAACTATATGAATAATACTCTGCCAAACAGCAGTATATGCTCCTGATTTTCTTCAAATTACAGCCATTAAGTTAGTACTCGCTCGAGCGGACGACGCGCCCGAACAATTCGCTCGAGGGGGAACCGAGTGTACATATTATATTTATAGTTCCCATTATATTATAAATTCAGAACCATAGATGAAAAAGAAACAAATTTTTACTATAAACATTGTGCACTAAACCGTCATTTTTTATTATTATAATTTTGCAATTAGATGTATTTATATACACATACTATTTGTGTAATAGCATATTTTTTTCATATACACTCGAGTCTGGAACAGTGAAACAGCTCGGGCGAGGAGTTGCTCCGATCGAGCAGGCTTATCTAGCGTGAAGATCAAAGTAAACAGTGCCGTACGAATTAATTTATGCGCGTATTACTAAATATTTACTTTAAAAGAAGAAGAAAGGACATATTTCAGGGCACAGAGCACCTTTTCACTGTACGAATCTCTGAAGCTATCGAAGAGACCCCGCTGTGCCTCTGCTTTTGTTAACCGGTAAACTTTATAGGCCTAAGTAATTAGTGATTCACCGATCAAGGTTTCACCGATCCAGACTCGAGTGTAGTTAGTATTCATAGTTTTAGCAAATATCCTTATGTTGTAGGATTTACTGGGAACAAAATCTTCTGGCACTGAGAATTTTCAAAGCCTGCTTTGTCATCCTTTTCCTACCGTTGAATCTCGTCAAAGTGCTTACACAAATGTGGTAAAAGAATTGATAATTGATAAAGAACCAGAGCCTGATTCGGCATCGTCTTTCTTTCTAGACGAACCTATTCGTGAACAAAAGATGAAGAAACGTAGGTTAGATCAGATTCCTAAAGCCAGTAGGAGTTTACCTTCTTCTACAGCTACTAAAGATATTGGACAGTTTGTAAGTATTTTGCATTCTTATGATTTAGAAAGTCTTTTTTTGGTAAATAGAACATTTTTTCGTTAAAATCTTGTATAGTTTAAAAAATGAATATTTATTAAATTGATATTATTTATATTTTAGTAAATTTTTTTATAAAAGATTAAAATTAATTTTTTGTATTACAGAAACCGTCAGAAAATAACATTTTGAATATTTACAATTCTAAAAATTCGCGTCGTCAATTAGCTGATACAAATGAAAATGAAGAACTAAGACTTGACAGTGAGTCCCATTTGAATTCCTATTTAGATTCCAATTCTACAGCGTCTTCCTCTTCAATCATATCTAACGTTTCTTGCGAACAGAGCAAAAAAAAGCGATAATTTAACCAAGAACCAGGTGTTGATCGTCATTTGGCTTCATATTCAGCGACTGAATATGTAAAACAATTGGTAAGTTTTCTAAATAATTTTAATTTCTGAAATAAATTCACCTATATTGAATGGAATTAGAGTTTTCACTTTTTAAAAAGTATTATTTGATGTTTTTTATTTCTTTACTGCTTGGGATAGATTATTATTTATTTCTTCACATATTTTCTTCACTCTTTCATAATTTATTAGAAACGAAAGACCAAACTCTTAAGAAAAATGTTTTTCATGGTAAGAAGAAATGATTTTTCATTACTAAAAATTGCCAGTGACTTAATGTAATCAGATCATTTAAATTAATTTTATTCTTTATAAATATTAAAGCTTGTAATATTTAATAAGGCAGAAGAATAACAATAATAATTGAACTGCTCAGAAAACAACTTTAGTCTGTATTAAACATGTGTTATTCAAAGTTTATTGTAATTAAAAATTTTGTGTAACTTTTCAATACTACGAGGGCCAATAGATTTGAACTGGAAAATCGCTTTCTCAAAACGTTTTTGGTACTTTCAAAGTTTACGACTCAACAATTTTTGCATCTAGAAGGGTCTAAGAACTCAAAAATACTTAAAATCCAATGCACATGTTTGTTTAAGGAAAAATAGGGATCTTATTTGCAAACGAACGCGCATGTTTATCAAGAAATAGGATAAAACATTAAGAATAAAGTTCCCGAGTAAAGAACATCTTTTCCTTGGTTACTGCTGTAGCAAATATTCTTCTTAAACATAATGATAAGTAAGTATTTCATTCATTACAATATCAACATACTTTTAATTTACACCTCACATTGTTTATAATAAGGAAATTATATTTTAATTTTTCAGACCTGCTGCAAATGAATGTATAGAAGCTGCGAAAAAACTTTGCGAATTATTCCCAGCTGAAAAAGAGGTAAAATTTTATTTTATATGAATACCGATTTATGAAGTATTGTACGTTCCCGTTTCTTTATTTGAATCACTTTAATGAAATAATGTTTTTTTGTATTTTAGGAAGTTTACTACTGTGTTGTTGATAAAAACCACCGTAATGCATATGGTAAAATATATCATACATTAAAAAATATTAAATACAATGCGAACAAGAAGAGTGGTCTTGTAAGATCGAGACAATTTTCGAATAATAGTAAATCCGAAGATTTTACAGTTCCAGCAAAAATTGAAGGTTTGTTGCGTAAAAAAAGTGTTTAACTTTCCCACGTTTTTCTTTACTGACAGTACTTCTTTTTCTTATTAGGTAGCACTAGCAGAACAAATGTTTCGGTCCAAGCAGCAATTTCATATTTAAAGCACGAAAATCTTGATAACTGGCCGAAGATTTTAGAATTCTGGTCTGAAATTCATGCTTTGCAGAACAAATATATTAATAATGAATTGGAAACTCATAAAACTGGTCAAAAGACACCAGAAACAAGTGGAACAAAGCAGATTCAAGTTAAAGAAAAACAGTAAAACGAAACAAGCAGAATTTAATAAAACATCCGAAATAACTCAGAAGCCGAATTCAATCAGCGAATATGTTAAAGAGTGGCCAGTGCTTACGCTTACAAATGGATACCTTTTGGTAATTGTAATATATCTTTGAAAGTATTTGTAAATAAATTTGCTTATGAATTTACTATTTTAATTTTTTAGTTCAATCAAGACTTTGAAGAATTGTACCCCGATAAGATAGAAGGGTTAATCACAAAATGGGACACTTGCAAGAATTTATTATTGACATTCTTAGAAAAGAAACTGCAAAATCGGACAGCTATACTTTATTGCAACTAAAAGATTACGATAAAACTCCTGCAGGTATTTACTTAAATTAATATAATTCATAGTCAGTTTGACTTTGGAAAAAGTAAATTTTATATATAATTAAAATGTATTATATCTAGATCTTTAATATATAATAATATTAATATCAGCAATTATCATTAAACCATAATAGTTGTAAAAGCTATGAGAATATTATGCTCAGCTGTTTATCTAAGTTGCATTTTTAAAAACACTCATCTTTTTAAACAAAATGTCGGAATTTGATAATATAATAAAAGTAAAAATAAAATATTTACTTAAAAATTTCTCCTATAAAATAAAATCCAAATGCACACATCATCAATTGCTAAGTCTTTCACTTTTTTAAAGTCTTAATTATTTCTGAAATCATAATAGTTTTGTAGATCCGAAATTCAATTTATCCAAATTTTGATCAATTTAATTTTTCATACATAAAGTTCAATCAAATTTTGAAATTTCTTAAATAACAAAACAATTCTATTTTCATTGAATTCATAGTTTATATTGGTTTTGTATTTCATTTATTAATTAAAACTGTTGAGGACTTTGAATAAATTTGTATGACAAAATATGAAGAAGCGAAATTTGTCGCAAAGTGTCGAAGTTACTCGATAATTTGATGTGCGGAACGAATTATATTGGACAACTGCGTAAAGGCAGTACTCGACACGCGAGCGAATGATAATGACTGTGA
>WNHD01009993.1:0-12696 GCA_011057455.1 Ganaspis sp. Gsp50
TCAGACAAAGCTTGTAAACTAATGCTTCGTCTGACTCGAACTGTAAGTTTTTGGTATCATGTTTATACTTTCAAAAAAACTGTATTAATAAGCATTTTTACTAACTTTTAGTAAACTTTCACTAGAACATTTGCAGAAACTAGTAAATCAAATTGTAAAATTCTACTAAAAATTAGTTAAAATGTTTATTAATTCAAATTGGTTGACGACTTCACTGTAAAAACAAGTGCATTTAAGATGTTTTGTCCCCACTTTTGAAACGTTTAACATCAAAAAGCACGTTAAACGTTTCAAAAGTGAGGACAAAATATCTTACATTGAGACACATGCTCTTAATTTGGATACAATTTCGATTGAGGAAAGGTTTAAATTGCAATAAATAAAAACAAACTTAATTTCATTTTCCTCTGTTTTGTATCAAGTCGAAACTTTCAATATGTTCAGGAAATGAAATTCATTTGAAAAATCGATAATTAATATTGAAAATTCAAACTATGATTGAATATAATATGATTGAATATAATATAATTGAAGATAATATAATATAATTGAATACAATATAATCTAATTGAATATAATATAATATAATTGAATATAATATAATTGAACATAATTGAATTAGTTCAACTATAACAAAATCAAAATTTGTATACACAGAAATTTACATTTGCAATTGAGAAATCTGCCAGAGAGGGTAAAAAAGAAAAGATTTCAATTTTATTAAAAAATGACATTTTATTTTTGACTCGATGCCACTTCTTAAGAATACACAGTCGAATACTTTATTATTAAAAAATGCATTTAAAATATACAATTTAATTATTAAATAATAGTCTTTGACTATCGGTTCTTATACGCAGGAAATTTTGAACTCGATTACCTGTCTACGACCTAGATTTCGACGATGACATTGATATGAAAGCGAAACCTGTATAACCTTCACCGTTAAGCTTCTGTTCCGTGTAAGTCGTTACTAATGAAAGTAAAATCGTCTCGAGAAGGCTCTTAAAATCGAGTTCCGCAGTCTACATTCTGGAAGCTTATCTCCATTTAATCGCTTCACATTTAAGTATACATAGTATTGGCGATGTCTTCAAAAATTACAAATTGCAACATTTTTAAACAAATTGCAAAATTGCGAATGTTTTTTACAAATTACAAAATTGCAAATTGCAAAGGTTTTTTACAAATTACAAAATTGCAAATTGCAAAGGTTTTTTACAAATTACAAAATTGCAAATTGCAAAGGTTTTTTACGAAGTTTTTTTACAAATTACAAAATCACACAAAACTCAGAAAATTCAATTTTTCATAAACATGAATTCGGTATTTTATGTGGATTTGAAAAATAATTGCTATTGTGTTCTTTAAATTAAATCGAATTTTCCTTTGCGAGGGAGAATAGTCCTGATTAATTGAAAATGCGCTTTGTGTTGTGATGTCTGGATTGGTGAATTGAGGGTCCGCGTGCAATAACTGACTTTGAGTTCACACGCAACTTTCTTGCGCAGACAGAAACTGGCTAAAGGAGGGGATAGTGATTCACACGTAGAGGCAGTTATTGCATGCGGCTTTTCAATTGTCTCTTATCGGAAAAGTACTTTCTGAATCAAAGAACCTCAGTGTGTGCAAGAACTAAAAAGAAAAAAGAAGATGTGCAAGAACCGCCTCTGCGTGTAAATTCAAGTTTTCAAGTAGAGTCAAACACGAGCTGTGCAAACGACTCCCACTCATGTCTAGAAGCGGCTATTACACACTGAGAATTGTTTCTTTACTTACAATTTTTTGTTGTTCGTAAATAAAAAAAGATATAGAAAAAAAGGAAATAGAAAAACACTTCTTCTATATAGAAGCAAAAATGTCCAAACCACAGTTGATTTGAAAGTAGGTAACAAACTGATATTAAAATTATCAAATTGATATCGAAAGTACCAAATTGTTATCGAAATTATCAAACTGATATCGAAATTATCAAATTGATATCGAAAGTATTAAATTGAAATCGAAAGTATCGAATTGATTGTTAGGTTTTTGTAACAAAATTGGTTACTTTTGGTATCAGATTGATCAAAAGTTTTTGTAATCAATTTGATACTTTTTGGTATCAAATTGATACTTTTTACTATATGACTTTGGTATACATACTTTCAAATAAACTGTGAGCTAGAAGGAAGAAAAACTGATTTAAAGAAACCACTTTCTTGATTCAGAAATATTGCAGGTATACATAGAGTTTTTCAGAGGAAAAAAGCTTGTACCTATTTTATAAAAAATAGAAAACATATTAAAGCTTCAGATAATTGGTTACAAGATTTCTTCCAATCAAAAAACCTTGTCATAAAATGTGTCCTTTCTCTAATTAGTCAATGTTAGTGCGAAAAGGAATCTTTCGCATTGTAAAACAAACTTCTTCTATGAAAAGAAAAACCATGAAATTAAAATGAGCAGATTTTTTGCAGATAAGAAAATACTGTTAAACATCCATTTACTGTTCAATTCATCAATAATTGAAAATGACTTGGAACTATAGAAAATTCGGTATAGAATCGGTATAGAACTATAGAAAATCTGGTAAAAATATCGGAAATGCGATAAAAAAGTGTCAAAAAGAATTGGTAAAGTTGCGAAAAGAATGATGACGTTGTGGAAAGAATGATAACACTGTATAAAAAGAATGATAACATTGTATAAAAAGAATGATAACATTGTATAAAAAGGATGATAACATTGTATAAAAAGAATTATAACATTATAAAAAGCATGATAAGATTATGAAAAGAATGATAAAATTGTGAGGAGAATGATAACATTGTGAAGCGACTGATAACATTGTGAAGAGACTGATAACATTGTGAAGAATGATAACATTCTTAAAACAATGATAAAATTACGAAAAATCTGTCAAATACGCTTCAAATATTGAAAATATAGTAAAAATTGTAGAAGAAATGGTAAAATTGCAAAAAATGTAAAAATGCTATCGAGTATGGTAAAAATTACAAATCAGTATTGTAAAATTAGAGTGTCTGCGTTGTTAAGACACTTTTGTAATAAAGAAGAAGAAAAAGAAGAAAGAAAGAAGGAAAAGGACAGCACAAGAATTTATCCCGGAATTTTTTTCCAAACGAGGAAGCAAATGAATGAATTTAGTGTGAGTAAGAAATATAAGGTGAAGTGTAAGTAACATGAGCGATATAAGAAAGTGGACCTGCGTATTTGCTGGCAGTTAAAACAGGTGCAGCTGGAATTTTAGCAATTGGAGCAGCTGGAGGTCCGTATGTCAAAGCTGGTTCATACTTAGCGATGGGTTGCGCATAGGTGATTTGCGCAGCAGCTGGAGAAATTTTTGCAATTGGTTGCGCATAGGAAATTGGCGCATGCGCAGCTGCGATTGGTTGTGCGTAGTAATGTGCAGGGGGAGCGACTCCAATTGGCTGCGTGTATGCGATTTTGGCAGGGGTGGCTGCAATTACTGGAGTGGCAATTTTGGCAACACCTTCTTTTCGAACCACGGCGTTAAATCCATTGTGGTCATCGGCTGTGTAGTCGACAATGCGTCTGGTACCGTCAGGTTCAATGAGAGAGTAGCTGCCTTGAACAGCATCTCCATTTCGAGTCTCGTGTTGATTTTTGAAGTCTCCGGTAATAGAATCTTGCACATCGTAAGCGTAGCTGTACTGTGGATGAGGGTCGAAATCGGCGTCTATTGTTTTTGCTACAACTGCTTTTGCGATTGGCGCTGCGTATGCTACGGGGGCAGCGTATGCGACGTGTGCTGGCGCTGCTGAGTAGGTTAAAGGAGCACCGATGACTCCTGCGTTTGCTGCAGCTACCAAGCCGGCCAAGAGAATGAACTGTAATTGAAGATTTTTCGAATTAAGGATTATAACTATTATTATGACAAGTTTTATTTTTTCCAAACAATCGTCGAACGAAGTTTCAATCTATTTTATAAGTATCAACAAAAGAAGCTTTTATTTATTTAAACTATCAACAAAAGAAGTTTCAATTTATCCAAACTATCATCAAACTAAACTACAATGTATCAAAACTATCATTAATCGAAGCTTCAATGTATCAAAACCATCATTATAACAAGTTTCAATTTTTCCAAACAATCGCCGAACGAAGTTTCAATCTATTTTATAAGTATCAAGAAAAGAAGCTTTCATTTATTTAAACTATCAACAAAGGGAGCTTCAATTTATCCAAACTATCATCAAATGAAACTTCAATTTATTCTAACTATCATGAAACGTAGCTTCAAGGTATCAAATCTATAAGGTTCGAGACTTCGAAACTGTGAAAACGAAGTTTTAATATATATACAAATAACAACTGAACGAAGTTTCAACGTTTTATAACTATCAACAAAAGAAGTTTTCATTTATTTCAACTATCAACAAATTTCAATTTCTTCAAATTGTCATTAACCGAAGTTTCAATTTATTTAAACTACCATGAAGTGATGCTTCAATGTATCCAAACTATCATTAAACGTATAGCTTCAATGTATCCAAACTATCATTAAACGTATATCTTCAATGCATCAAAACTATCATTAAACGTATAGCTTCAATGCATCAAAACTATCATTAAACGTATAGCTTCAATGCATCAAAACTATCATTAAACGTATAGCTTCACACGGAAAAAAATAGCAATTGAAATTCACTTAACACTTAAGTAAAATATACCTAGCAACTTAATATATACGAGTTAGGTAAAAATTACTTAATTACTTAAGTGAAATCTACTTAAAAAGTTAAGTAAATTTTACCTAACTACTTGAGTAAATAATGCATTGCTAAATATATTACTTAACATTTTAGGTATAATTTACTTGAGAACTTAGGTAAAAATTACTTAAGTGAGGTTAGGTAGATTTTACTTAACTGTTTTAGATAAACTTTTCTTGTGATTTTTCTCCGTGCAATGTATCCGAACTATAATTAAACGTATACCTTCAATGTATCCAAACTATCATTAAACGTATAGCTTCAATATATCCAAACTATCATTAAACGAAGTTTAAGTTTATCAAAAAAACCACCGATAACGAAACTTAGATTTTTTAAAACTATCATAACAGAAGAAGCTTCCAATTATTCAAATTATTATCAAACGAAGGTTCAATTTATCCAAAGCACTAATTTATCAAAATCCAATCAAAGCACCAAACTCCAATTTATCAAAACTTAAATTTAACCAAATTTGAATCAATTAAAACATACATTTCTACAAATTGAAATTTATTCAAATTTAAACTTGTGCAAATTTGCTTCAATGGAATTTTTCATCAGCTAAAAGCATGTCTAAAATATAACTCAAATTAAATTCGAAGGAATGGAAATTACAATTTTGCAATTGTCCTGATTGTCAAAAGAAGGAGAATAAAACCAAAAAATCGACACTATAGGGAATTTTAATTTTCTATCAATCGAAACATTCAGATAATAAAAATTCTCATAATTGAAACATTATTAATAACAATCTTCAATAGTAATTACAGTTTGTGATAAATAATTGCGGTTTTATTAAACAACATTCACTGGCTAAAAAAATGGCTATAAAAATACTCGTGAATACTATTTCTAGATTCAAGAGGGAAAACCCGAAATAGTACGTTGTACTCGAATTTAAACTATAGAGAAAAAAATTACATGAGTATAAAAAATAAAAGGAAATAAAATTAAAAAGGATATAAAAGACTAAAGGGTTTAAAAGTGAAGGATGTTTAAAACTGAAAGGGGTATAAACCGAAAGGAATATAAACCGAAAAAAATATAAACCGAAATAAACATAAACCTAAATGGGTATATAAACTGAAATGGGTATGAACTGAACTGGGTATAAACTGAAATGGGTATAAACTGAAATGGGTATAAACTGAAATGGGTATAAACTGAAATGGGTATAAAATCTATAAAATGAAAATGGATTTAAAGAAATGAAAAGGGTATAAAAAGTGGAAATAGGTTGATAATCTAATCAAGGATTAAAAAAATTTAGAATTTTCAGGAAAATACACTAAAGAGGGAATCGAATTATTTTGTCGCCCTTACTTGAAAAGCCATGGTTGTTGAAGTTGTTGAAGGACTGGTGAATCGGGTGATACTGAGATGCAATAGGGTGCAACGGTATTTATACGATGCAAAGCCAACGCATCACACAGGATCGCAAAAGCATCGAATTGGATCGTACGGTAGTTATGTCAGCAAAAATATTCCCTTCTTTTTCCAAAGACGGGTGAGATGCTCAAACTCCTCCCAAGAAAAATATTTTAACTTTCACCCAATATAGCCTGAGAAAAATATAGCCTCTGCTAAAAAAAATGGAGAACCCAATCCTACTATTTAAAGCGTTATCTTCACTTTATTGCATAAGTACAAATTCATATATCTCAAATTTAGTCATCGATGTAAGTTCAGGAGCATCCTAAAGGTCACCCGTTCATTGACTCAAGAGCATTTCTATCAAATATGTATTCATGCAAGGAGTCAGTAATTTATGTTTCAAAAAATAAGTTCTAATAATAAGTAATCAGAAAAGTGCGAATTACTAAATTTTTTGTGTTTATATTTGTTGCAGACAATTTTTATAATAATATTTGAAAAATATTTTTCAATTGGATTCTGTCCCATTATGTTCAGGGAGGTTCTTTCAATTATCTTCATGCAGCTTCATTTTTCTTCATTTTTCTTCATCATTCAATTCATTTTTCCATCTTCATTTTTTCAATTATTTTCATTTTTCGTTCAATGATGTTTTTCAAGTGATCTTATTTTATTTATTATGTTTTAAATAACTTGTTTCAATTATCTTCTTTTAATTGTCTCTTTCAAATTATTTTCTGTTAGTTATCTTCTTCAATGATCTTTCTTCAATGATATTTCTTCAATGATCCTCTTCCAGTTATCTTCTGTTAGTTATCTTCTTCAATGATCTTTCTTGAATGATCCTCTTCCAGTTATCTTCTGTCAGTTATCTTCTTATTTCAATGATCTTCTTCTTGTAATCTTCTCTCGGTGATTCTTCTTTCAATGATTTTCCTTCAGTTATCTTCTTTCAATGATTTTTCTTCAGTTATCTTCTTTCAATGATTCTTCTTTCAATGATCTTCTTTCAGTTATATCTTCTTTCAATGATCCTCTTTCAGTTATATCTTCTTTCAATGATTTTCTTTAAGTTTGATTTTCTTTCAACGATCTTCTTTGAATGATTTTCTTTGAATAATCTTCTTTCATTCATGTTCTTTCAGTTATCTTCTTTCAATTATCTTCTTTCAGTTATCTTCTTTCGCAACGATCCTCTTTTAGTTATTTTCCTTCAATGATATCGTTTCAGTTATGTTCTTTCAATAATTTTCTTCAATTATCTTCTTTCAACGATTTTTCTTCAGTTATCTTCTTTTAACAATCTTCTTTCAGTGATCTTCTTTCAGTTATTTTCTTTCAATGGATTTTCATTTATATCTTCTTTTAATGATCTTCTTCCAATGATTTTTTTCCAAAGATCTTCTTTCAGTCATTTTCTTCAATTATCTTCTTTCAACGATTTTTTTTCAGTTATCTTCTTCCAACAATCTTCTTTCAGTGATCTTATTTCAGTTATTTTCTTTCAATGGATTTTCATTTATATCTTCTTTCAATGATCTTCTTCCAATGTTTTTTTTCAAAGATCTTCTTTCAGTCATTTTTTTCAGTTATCTTCTTTCAATGATTTCCTTTCAGTTATCTTCTTTCACTGACCTCTAAAATATTGAATACTTCCGGAAAGTGTCTCGTTAATTGAAGAGTGAACAAATTGGTCTCAACAATCAATTATACAATTAATTAATTTGTATATAAGTAATTGAACTCAATTTGTACAAATGATTGAATTTAATTTGTAAAAAAGAGAAACGGTTTATTGAAATTGATTTTTCATTACGATAATGATGGATTTTTTAGACAGAAATGGATCGAATTTGAAAAATGTTGAAATGAAAAATTGACAGAATTTATAGCATATGGAATTGTATTACTGAAGATATAATTCAAGCACTGATAGGTTATTAACTCAAGAAGCCTTGATCTTTTATAATTTTCGCAACCTTTTTATTTTAAGCTGTGAAATTGATTACGCCCACAGGATTCACAACCTGCAGAATTAATTTATTTTCTTCATTTATCTGAAATCAAATTATAATACCAAGATTTATTGTACTATAATGAGGAAAGGTCCGTGTAAATGAGAACTTGCAAAAAAGAGCAAAAAATCACACCTTTTAAGTCTTCAAACAATCTTTAAATAAGAGCAAACTTTAAGCGACAGAAAAACAAGGTTTAATCGTTTAAATAAGACTTTTGAGATCGCATAATTGTTTTCTGACTTTAGCAGAATTTCGTGAGAATTAAAATTTTTTTTAGAATAAAAATGAATATAGGAAAATGAAATTTATTAAAGTAAAGTAAATATGAAAATAAAATAAATACACTACAAAAACATGGTGTCTTATTTTGAGCAAAAACGTCATAAATTAAGACATATTTGGTGACTAAGACACAAAAAATGTCTTAATTTAAGACGTTTTTAACCAAATAAGACACTTTTGTCCCACTTTTAAGACACCATAAGGCACACTTGATTCTAAAAAAATGAGTGCAAGGTGCATTTCGTTAAAAGTGAAATAATCGGTTATGCCACACCCGTCGTTATCAAGACAGAAACTCGAAATTGTTACAGCTTCAGTTGAAGACATGCATCGCAAGTTACAGCACATAATAACAGTCATTACACAATCATGATACATTGATACTTGAACTTTTTCTCCAAAAACTGGATCAATTTTTACAAGGTGGTTTTAATATTAATTTTCAGCTCTTATAGAAATCTCTCATAAAAGATTTTCGATTTTTTTCATTCCATTTTTTCGTAATCATTTTATAAACGTGAAAATGATAAATCATACTATAGAGTCAAATTCCTTTTACAAAATCTTTCTTTCTTCGATATGCAATATCATTAAATCAATAAAACGGAAATTAAAATAAATAAAAAATAAAATAAGAAAAATACAAAATAAAATAAGAAAAATACAAAATAAAATAAGAAAAATAAATGAGAAAATTTCATGTGTGAGTGTAGAATAACTTCTTTTTATCGATAACAATATACAAAATAAACAGTTCATTATTTTCTTTCAAATTAGAATACAATCGACACAATTAATAAATTGGATCCATAAATCATTGATCATAAATGCTCGTAGTGACATTTGGTCTTTGAGGTACTTGTAAAATTATGATCTATCATTTTTTGTGACTTAATGTGTTACATAAAACTTTCTTGATAAAATTACACATATAGGAAATATATGCATATTTGCATAAAACCGAACTGTGGGCCAATGTGCCACGCCTTAATTACTATGCTCCAAAAATGAGATTAAATTCTCTTGAACTTTACAGTGAATATAACTTTACAAGGTAATTAGGCTGATGCTAATTATTACTTTTACTTTTTATTATTCTGTTAAGAGATCAATTAAAAAACTCTTAAGTATTCTATTTTCTCAACATATTCTAGTGTGGAAATCCTATTCTGGCGCCAGCTTGGGTCAAACAAGGCACTCTATCTAGAGCCAACTTAGGCACTATCTGGGACCAAGTTGGACACTATCTGGGGCCAAATTAGGCTCTCTATCTGGGGCCAAATTAGGCACTTTACCTTAAGCCAAGTTAGGTACTTGATTCAAGTACAATTCGATAATATCAACAATTGTTGATTCGAGTATTTATATTCTTGCTGCGAGTATTTATTCTTCATGCGAGTATTTATTCTTGATTCAAGTATTTATTGTTGATTCGAGTATTTATTCTTGCTGCGAGTATTTATTCTTCATGCGAGTATTTATTCTTGATTCGAGTATTTATTCTTGATTTAAGAATAAGTAGCCAAGACACAAGTATTTGTTCTAGATTTAAGAATTACTATTCTTCGTTCAAATGCAAAAATTCTTCTAATGAATCAAAAATATTCTTGAAACAGGAATGTTAATTAAATCTTCATTCTTCGTTCACGAATTTGTTTCTCTCTCTTCTCGAATTTCTTGTTTATTCTCTTATTATTATAGTTCAAATTATCATTTGGTATAATAATTAATTTTATACAAACTGAAAATTACTTCGCTGTTGGCATAAAATCATAAATTTGTTCAATAGAACGAGCACAGATAAAATTATCCACACGTACCGCAAATAGAAAACAATACATAAATTATTACAGTACAGATTTTTCACTGGAATGTTAATTTTCATAAATTGTCTAAATAGCTCCGCAAAGAAACCTAAGCGGAAGGTATATGTTTACGGAACATAAAAGGCAAAAGCTCACTTAGAAGAAGCTAAAAGATGAACCCGATAAAAAGGGCATGTGACACAAAAGAATTTTGCTCCCGGATGTACTACAGACACCGTAAAGTGAGAATTTACGAGAGTTGGTCGCGTCAAGGTTAACAGTAAACACATACGGTAATGTGAGAATCAAAATTTTAGCTTCAATGCAAAAAATGTAACAGCTATTTATGTTTGGTAGAACAGAAGGTGTCTAAATCAAGGCCAAATCGGATCCTGCTTTCTTTGTGATTGATGTTTTGTTTTTTGTGATTATTTTTTCTTGTTTTGGCTTCACTCTTTTTCAAAGACAAGACTATAATTTAAAGAATAAAGATTGTTCATCTGTTTCTGAGAAAAGCGCGTGGAATCGGTCATTTGGCCTTGAATTTCACTTTCTTTTGAAATATGATCATTAGCAACCTCAAGGTCGTCACTGCCCGAGAGACCACTGAACTTTAAACTGGTTTTATATAATTCATCTCTCAATGGTAATTGATTTCTCAAGTCGTTTACCTATTTATGACTTCATTTTGAAACACTTTTTTGTGAACGTTTCTTTTGAAAAGCCACAAGTGTGCGGAAAGTGGTGCTTTTTGCAAAAAAATAGAGTTGAGTTTGACCGGGTGTTATAGAGAATTGAGTTAAAAAAATTAATTAATTTTGAATCATAAAAAATTGACAGTTAGGGATTTTTATTTTTTTATTACATTATAGGTAATCAGGAGATTTTTATTTTTTAATACATTATATAGGTAAATCAATTTGGTTGTAAAGGGTTGGTAAAAAACAATTAAGCAAACTTCTGAGAAAGTAGACATATTCGATTGTTGTTTATTTCAGATATGTAATTTACTTTTATTTATTGCATTTTGTATGTAATTTTCCAATGATCTGTATTTTCTTTGTAATCGTTCACTTATGTTTGTATAATTGTTCACTTATTTCTGTATTTTCTCTACTGCAATTGTTCACATATATTTGCATTTTTTGCAATTGTTTATGTTTTCATTTATTTGCCATTTTGTTAATATTTGCATTTTTTGCAATTGATTGTTCGCATTTGTTTGCAATTTTGTTTATGTTTGCATTTACTTGCAATTGTTTATGTTTGGATTTATTTGCAATTGTTTTTGTTTGGATTTATTTGCAATTGCTTTTGTTTGCATTTATTTGCAATTGCTTTTGTTTGCAATTGTTTATGTTCGTATTTGTCTGCAAATGTTAATGTTTGAATTTTGTTTGCAATTGTTTATTTATGTTAACTTTTGTCAAAAAATTATTCTTCATAATGCCTTCCATAAAAAAGAAATAAATAAAACTAAAGTACAATTTTTTGTATAAAATATATTCCTCGATATGTTACAAATTTCCAAAAGTAAAATTCTAGGGAAATTCCTGGCGAGCTCTGTGCTTTTTTCCGATTATTTTATTGATTTTATTGCATTTATTTTACTGATTTGTATGCAGTTCTAAAAATCTGAAAGATTGGGGAATGTCTGGAACAGGCTCTGCTGCCATCACTCCGTCGTTGATATCACTGAGTATTTTTTTATGCTTTAATAATAATATTACTGACATAAATAATAGTATCTATATGATTCATAAGTTGACACCAAAGCTAAACTCAAACATATGAATGTTAAAAGAAAGTTTAATTAAATACCTCTCTTAAAGACAAGAATATATGTATTTTGTATTTATTTAAAGATCAGAATGAACAAGCAAAAATTAAGTGTTCAAGTTTATTAAAAAGAAATTCTAATTTATTGTTTTTTCATTCAACTTTTCAATTTGATATTTTTTCAAATAAATAACACAAGTTCAAAAATTAATTAATTCAAAAATCATCATGATACATACTACCAATTATTAATAATTATAATTTTGATCCACAAAAACCATAAGATTATTCGTTAATTTTTGCAATCTTTTCTATTACTACCTTCGCAAAAATATTATTTCAAGTTACTATTTTTTAAATAACGTTTTAAATTAAGAAAATAAAATCTCACAAAATAAGCGGTAGGAAAAGACCTTAAACTCTATAGTCAGATTTTGGAAATAAATACACAAGTTGTAGAATTTATAAAATCATTTAATGAGACTTGGCAATTTGAAATAAATAGTTGTAAAATTCTGTGGTAAATCAGTGGAAATAAGCGTGACTGGCGTACGAAAGAGGAGCGACGATTTTTGCATGCGGCAAAGGTGCGCTGTAGGCGTATTGCGCATGTGCAGCGGGGGCAGCAATAGCGGCGGGGGCATATGCAACTGGGGCGGGGGCATAGGCAACTGGGGCAGCGGCGGCTACGGCTTT
>WNHD01010002.1:5628-22737 GCA_011057455.1 Ganaspis sp. Gsp50
AAGATTTTCCTTCCAAAATATTCGTAAATATTTCTTTTCAAATTTCTGAAACTCAGCCGCAATTTATGCTATAGCATTTGTCCTGGTCTCAATTTACTCAGAACAAAATACTCTACAAAAGAGTCTATAGGAACAAAAGAGTAACTTGTATTGGTGAGTTGGTATGGGTCGCTGAAAATAATGTCTACCCACATTTCTCCATTTTGTATTATTACTTCGAAAATAATTAATTTTATCAAAAAAATGTAAACGCAAATTTTGTCTGAAATTTAATTCTCTGCAAAAAGGTTCCTTAGACCGAATCATTTAGATTAACATTTCTTGAGACATTAGACTTTAACTTATAAGTGGGGATAAAAAATGATAAGAAAGAATGAGTAAGAAGAAAAAAGAAGAATGACAAAAACGAAAAACAAATCGAAAGCTGGGGACAGATTATTTAACTAACTTTACACTAAACAGTTTTCTCTTCCCACTTCCGACATTTCACTTTCAACTTTGCACTTTCCACACTTTACTTCCCACTTTCCACTATTCACTTTACACTATTCACTTCCGGCTTTTCACTTCTTACTTTCCACTTTCCACTTCCCACATCCCACTTTTCACTTTCCGCTTTTCACTTCTCACTTTCCACTTCCTACAACCTACATCTCACATTTCACGTTTCACATCTCGCTTTTCATTTCCCATTTTTTTTCATTTTCCACTTTTCACTTTCTACTATACACTTTTCAGTTTCCGCTTTTCACTTTCCACTTTCTGCATCCCACTTTTCACGTTTCACACTCTGCTCTTCACTTCCCATTTTCTACTTCCCACTTTTCACTTTCTACTATCCACTTTTCACAACCAACTTTTCACTTCTCACTTTCCACTTCCCACTTCCCGTTTTCCACTTCTAACTTTCCACTTTCTACTATACACTATACTTTTTCCCACTTTTAACTTTCTACTATCCACTTTTCACATCCCGGTTTTCACTTCTCATTTTCTACTTTTCATTTTCCACATTTCAAGTCCCGCTTCTCACTTCCCACTTCCCGCTTTCCACTTCTAACTTTCCACTTTTCACTTCCCACTCTCTCCTTCCAATTTTCCACTTCCTACTTTAACTTATCACTTTCCACTTTTCACTCTCCGCTTTTTACTTCTCAGTTTCCACTTCCTACATCCTACATTCAACTTTCCACGTTTCACATCCCGCTTTTCTCTTCCCATTTTCTACTTCCCACTTTCTGCTATCCACTTTTCACATCCCACTTTTCACTTTCTACTATCCATTTTTCACATCCCGCTTTTCACTTCTCACTTTCCACTTTTCATTATCTACTATACACTTTCCACTTCCCACTTTCCAGTTCCTACTCTCTACTTCTCATTTTCCACTTCCCATTTTCCACTGTTCACTTTCCACTTTTCAGTCTCCTTTTTCACTTCTCAGTTTCCCCTTCCTACATCCTACATCCTACATCCCACTTTCCACGTTTCACATCCCGCTTTTCACTTCCCATTTTCCACTTCCAACTTTACACTTCTTACTTCACACTTTCCACTTTTTACTTTTAACTTTCCGCTTTTCACTTCTCAGTTTCCACAGCTTCAAATCCCTTATTTTCTAAAATCTTGATTAGCGGTAGTAGTAGTATTTATTTAAAAACAAATGTAATTGTTTAGGGACCTTGAGGTTCATACAATAATAATAATAATAATAATAATAATAATAATCTAAGATCTTGATTATTACTTATCTCAGAAAAATTGTATTTCTATTATTCATTAAATGACTGATTTGATTAACTATAAAATATTCTTTTATTATCGTGTAAAATATTAATCTAGTAATACATTATATTTTTAAAATGCTGAGATAATAAAAAAAAATACAATAAGTAAGATTAAATATGAGAAGCAACAAATAGGAGTCGGAAAGTTAACGTTGCAAGTACATAAAGTGTGGGTTAGTGAAAAGTGAGAAATGGAAAGTGGGATGTGGAGAGTGAAAAGTGGAGAGTGGAGAGTGAAAAGTGGGAAGTGGAGAGTGAAAGTGGTGAATGAAAAGTGGAAAGTGCAATGTGGGAAGTGAAAAGTGGGAAGTGAACAGTTAAAAGTGGAAAGTAGAGAGTGGAAAGTGGTGAATGAAAATTGGAAAGTGGGAATGCAATGTGGGAAGTGAAAAGTGAATGTGGAAAGTGAGAAGTGAAAAGCGGAAACTGGAAGGTGGGTAGTGGATAGAGAAAATTTGGAAGTGGGAAGTGGAAAGTTGGGTAATCAGACCCCGGATGGGAGAGATAGGAGATGATGAAGGGATGAAAAGGAAAATTAGTAAAGAATTTGACTAATTTTAATTTTTTTGTCCAGTTTCAAAAAGGAAAAAAAATGGAAAAAGTTTTGTTAACAAAATTCCATAAATATAGTTTTTATTTAACGTTAATCCCATTTTACTGTTTTATGAACTTACGAGAAAAATTACAACAATCAAAAGTTATTTTTCGTTCCGCAGAATACTAGTTCCACACAACGACTGACCTTCAAAATAGAACTTACAGCTGCGAAAAACTTTGAAATTCAGCTTTCTCACGAGTGGACTCAAAGTGAAAAAAAACTTTTACAACTCGTTTCTCTCCCGAAATATAAACTCAGAAAAATATAATTTCAAATTAATCTCTTCCAAAAATCTGATTTATTCCCTCATTCAAGAACAGGTTAAAAAGAATTATTTGATTCTCTGAAAAAAGCCTGATTCATAACACTTTGAAATTCAAAGCACTGTAAACGAATTTATTTCAGATTTAAGTTCATTGAAATTTTAAATCACAAGAAATTGGAAGCATTTCAAAATTTATTTCATTTGTATTCAAGTTGCTCACGATGTAAAGCTTTTATTGCGTCATTCATGTTTAATTAAATTTGATGAAGAGGATAAAAGTGATGGAAATGATGATGGCGAATTTTAAAGGTGCAATGAAAGCATTAATTAAAGATGAGAGTCGTATGAAAACAATGTATATATATAAGCAACAGTCAAATATCCTCACGTGGAATTTCCTCGAGCTTGAATGAATCAAGAAACTTTCTCGACTTTAACTGATATAATGGTGCTTCGGGTCAGACTGTGACCGTGTCGCATTGCGGCGTTACGTCCAATAGGACCCAATATTGACCTCGAAAAATTACAGAAACGTTCTGCAAACGACACTGGATTATTTTACAAACGACACCAACTCTAGTTTCCAGCCTTTTTACAAAATCATAACGTCTTTTCGAAAATTATTCCTTCCGTTTTCTCTTCGCCGCCCAAACCTCTTTTCATATTTTATCTCTTTTATTCAAAAAGAGCATAAAAACTTTTTTACTTTTACGAAAAGTTTTATATTGGTGCTTTCAATATTTTTACAATGTTTCTAAAATGTTTTATCTGCTTGACACTACAATTTTTTTAATATCTGTCATATATCACTCGAGAATCCTCACTCTAATCTAATTACTTTTTAAAGTTTCACTTTCATTTTTTTATAAAATTGCTTTTTATTTTTATTGATATTCTTCGAATGTGGTTACTCATTGCTGTTGATAATTCACCTTGAATCTGATTGCGTTTTACTGCCACACGCTCCTTTGTTTATTTTTAATTAATTGAAATTTGATTGTTATTCTTTCTTGCTTCCGTTGAAGCAATTTATATTTTGTCATTTTTCATATTCCTGGTATCACTTTTATTAGAATCTTCATTCAGACTCTTTTAATGATTATTTTTTAATTATCTTCTCTTTATAAGTCATACATTTTGCATTGAATATTATAGTAAAATTGGAAAAATAAAAAGAGTCTATAAATCAGCTATCTTAGGTGAATTCCATTAGAAATGTAACTATTATTTGTTCATGACGTATAAACATATGTAAGTATTTTATTAACCATCACAAATTATTGTTGAACATATTACAACCTTTTTTGACTACCGCGCACTTGTAGCTTCTATCTGGAACTGCTGCGCATGCGTAGGTGCTATTGGGGACATCTGCGAACGTGGAGCTTGTATTAGATACTACTGCGCACTCGTACCTGCTGTTAAATACTTTTTCGCACGCATACCTGCTGGTGAGACATCTGCGACTGCGCAGCTGCTATTGGGGACTGCTGCACACTTTTGTCTGCTATTGGTGATTACTGGGCTCTCATACTTGCTATTGGGGGCTTCTATGCTCGCCTAGATGCTATTGGGAACTATTGCGCACTCGTACCTGCTATTGAACACTTCTGCGCACGCGTAGCTCATATTGGGTATTTCTGCGCATGCGTAGCTGATATTGGGAACTTCTGCGCACGCGCAGTTGCTGCGTTGCTGAGAACAGCGACTACTGCACGTGTGCAATGATTAAATGTGGCTTCTGCGCGTATGAATCTTTAGGAAAAAACAAGTGACTTTGAAAAGTGCCTACGTACGCCATGATTTAGAATTATATTTCTAAATGGAAAATTTAGAATTAACATTGTAAAAATATATTCAACCAATCAACTTTAGGCTTGTATTTTTATTCTAATTTAAACTTTTTGAATCGATATGCCAGAAAAAAATTTAAAAATCATAATGTACCATTTTTATTTGTTTATAAAAATAAAAAAAAATCACAAAAGAGTTCCATTTTCAAAATGTTCATTTGTTACTAATGTATGAAAATTAATTGAATTTTTAAAAACATTTATGTACAGAGAATGCACAGTTTACAAAGTACGTTAAAATTTTTATTTAAATTATATGTTTAAAATGATTGAAATAATAACATAAATTTTTGTTTACGTAGTTTCAAAGGTCACAGCAGTTTTAAAGTTATACCTGCTAAATTGTATGAAATGAAGTCGAAGAAACTAGGTTTTGTTTGCTTTACATGTTCACTTTTACTGTATTACCAAGCTATTTATATATATGTTCCATTTGATTTGAACCTGACTAAAAACGAACAAGAAACGAATTAAAATATCCGGTTTGATCCGAAAAATCACCCGGTATTTGTGTCCAATTTCTATCCGAAATTTTAAGTAGGATGCTCATTATCGAAAGCTTTGTATTATTTCGTAGAGCTTTTAGATAAGAACAATTCACAAAATTGTAAATAATCTTTTTTTCTTGCTAGCTTTCTGACCAATCTGGGATATTTGGCTAAGCCCCAGTTTGTGTTATTAGATTTATTTGCAAATCAACTTATTCTTCTGATACTCGGATGATAATTTAGGAATCTAGCTTTATTTTTATTTTTTCCTGAAGTGAAGGAAAGCTTTTTTTTCTTTTTAAAAATAATAATAAGTCAGTTCATTCATGATTAGTCTTTAAAGTAATCATCTATCATTGGCGGGTTTTAAACAAAAATTCTGCGTTATAAAAATTATCACGTTAGATGAGAACCTAATAAACTGATAAAGAAACTTACCGACATATTTGTTTCTAACCAAACTTGCAATTAAACTAGAAAGAAAATTTGTTTAAAACTTCAAGAATCATCTTAGGAAATCTTTAAGTGTGTCAAGAATGTCTGGACTATTTTAATAAAATGACTTACTATTATTTTCAAGAAGAAACTTCAGGAAAAAATGATAATGAAGGTAGATTTTTAAGTCATCATCCTAGTTCTCGGACATGGCCTTAAAGTTGCCACAGTGTCAAACTTAGATGTAGAGGTTATGAGTCAGCTGATCGCGATACTTGTGCGCATGATCAAGTACACTGGAGCTGTAGGTGCAGTTGCCCTACAGGCTCTTTGCTTTACTAGTTTTCTATGGTACTTGCAACTTCAGTCTTTTTTTGTGTATGGTAATTAAACACTAATCGGTACTTGAGGGTTAAAAAACCATTCTCTCTTTGTCCTGTTCTAGAAATTCCACTCTCAGGTACCTTAATGTGTTAATAATTAATTTAATGTTTAAATTAATTAAAGTTTAAATTAATGTTTAATGATACTTATTAATTATCCACGTTTATAGTTGCTTTGATATTATTTGGCTAAATTTTTTTACTAAATATATTTACTAAAGTTTGAAAATTTTTTAGCGAAGTTTAATATTTTTATACCAACTTTTCACATATTTCTCCGTTTTCTCTTAAATGTAACAAAATTTACTAAATTTTAAACTCTACTTATTGAAACTTATTAAAAGGATTCTTCCAGTGTTAAGTGAATATATATTGCATAACTATTTGAAATAAAATACTTATAAATGATAAGAATTTTATGATTTATAAAGATTTAAGGCAAGAGATTTTTACGTGTAAAAATGAAAATCATGAGGCTAACATTTTACTTTCTTTATGAAAATTTTCATATAAACTAATGAACTTTAATTGAAAAACAAAGTTCAAGAACAGTGCATAAAGATGACTTTAATTGTACTATAAAGTCCAAATAAAGCTGACACTCCAGTTGTTCAAAAGTGTGTATTTTTAGGTCATTATACTTCGAAAATTGTAATCAAAATAGTTGTAAAACAATAATTGATTTATAGAAACATGTGTGAAAAATTCTTGTGTGGAACTCTTGAAAAATTATAAGAAATAAGTACAAAATTCTCTGATTTTTCGAATCGAAAGTGCCCTGTTCAATCAACAAAAATACCGAACTTAAATATTTTCAAAAACTAAATTTTCCGATTCTGAATGTATTTTAGCGGATACTAAACCTATTGAAAAAAATCGTTTTAGTGTCATCTATTTACAAAAAAATGATTGAATTGTAAAATTTGGAAATATAACAATTATCTCCCATAAAGATTGTTATTTATAATAACTATTTTTTCTAGGTTTGTAGACAACCCTCATAAATGCGAAAAAAAAATATTTTTTAAAAAATTGTGTCTTTCTAGGTACATTTCGCATTATAGATGATTCGTGGTGAAATTGACTAAAAAGAAACTATTAAAAATAATTGTTTAAAAAAATAAATTTTTTTGCATTAGTGTTTACGGAACTAAAATAAATAGTTATTAAGTTATAGTTATTAAATATAATTAATATAATAACAAAATCAGTTAAATAATAAACAGGATATAATTTTTGGAAATCCTGAAAAAAAATTTTTGAAGTGTAATATTATTTAATATTAATAGTTAATAGTTAATAGTTAATTTAATATTAATAGTTTTTGATGATTCTAAATCATATTTACGAAAAAATGAATTTTCCTGTGAATTCGATGTTTTTCAAGGGGTTTGAGCGACCTTAAAATATTCTCCGATTTCAGAATAAAAAATAAGGTTCTCTTTTTTCAATTTGAAAACTTTTTCGGGTAAAGCATTTCATAGAAAACAATTTTCTGTACATTTTTGGGCCACTCTAACGGTGATGTTCTCTAAAACAAATTCTATATGTCCCTGGGATCGATAAAAGTCCAAAAAATGTTGATAATTCGAAATCGAAAATTTGGAGATAAGACAGAACTTCTTTTATGAGGAAGGAATAAGTGAAAAAGTGTCGCATTTTCTTGAGCCCTAATATTGTCAACATGAAAAATATGAAAAAGAAATAGCATATTTTAAAAAAAGAGGAAAGAACAAAAACTGGATTTAAGTCATGAATAATTCAGAGGAAAAGTTGCATTCATCGAGTAGCTCGCGTGTGTTATCCAGTGTCGTTTTCTGGAATAAATATGAAATACGTATCGCATATCGATCGAGGTTTTTCCTCGACTTGCTTTGTTCTTTATCTCTGAAAAGTGAAGGTCTGAGAACTATGATATTCTCAACCCCTAACCACTGACCAACCAGCCACCATCATTGTGCAATTTCCACAATATGGTCGTCCAGTGTCCTCCGCGTCTTCAATAGCCTACGAGGCACTGAGAAACATTAAATTTCAATGGCCAACGATACAATTTCATAGCCCAGCGGTCCCTGAAAAGGGGGCTTTATTGTCTTACCACATTGTAACTCTTTACTGAATATATTTCAATCATTGAGTCACCGTGAACCTCATTTTCTTTAAGAACAAGTCCTCAAGTGGGTCGAACTTAATCGAGTGTCCAATCGAAAGAGGGAGACTCGTCTCGTTTTCTTCCTCACAATGTCAACGAGTGGCCGTTACATAATGATTTGTGGCAAAGGATTCCTTTTATTTTTCCACTTTTTCCCTGGCATTTTCTCCTAATACGGAACAAGCTCTATTTCCAAAAAAAGATAACTTAGCTTGGCACTAATTCTGGGAGTCGAAATTGCATAGGGTACAAATGAACTTTTTTCTACTTGGTGAACAGTTGGGACGATAAAGATTCATTAATGTCTTCTCAATTTTCTAAATTAGCACTAAACGAGTAATAAGATGACGATGGTGGTTCTTCTTCGCCTCAATTAAAAAAGCAAGTATGTGTGAAAGCTTTGCCCTTTCTTCATTAGTTTGTCATTTTTCTCAATCTTCTTTTTCTTCTTCCTGATCTTGTTCTTCCTGCAATTTTTATGCAATTTTATTTCATTCCATTTATCTTATCTTATCTTCTGTCGTTTCATTTTTCATGTTTCATAATTAAAAATCTAGTGTTAGATTTAACACAGAATTTTTATCTTCAAGATTCTAAGCACAAGTTTTTAGAATTTCTGAATAATCTCTACTGGAAATTCATCTAAAAACATTCTTGGAATCTCTTCTAGAAACACTTCTGGAAAACATTCTGGAAACCTTTATGGAAATACTTCTGGAAACACTTCTGGAAATTCTTATTGAAATTTTATGAAAACTTATCTGGAAATTCTTTTGGAAATTATTCTAGAAACTATTCTAAAAACACTTCTGGAAACTCTTTTCAAAACACATTCTGGAGACTTCTAGAAACACTTCTGAAAACCCATCTGGAAACTCTTCTGGAAACTGTTCGGACAACTCTTCAAGAAACTCCTCTGGAACCTTTTCTGCAAATTCTTCTAGGAATTTATCTAGAAACTCTTCCGGAAACTTTTCTTGAAACTCTTCTGGAAAGAAAGTTTTCTGGAGTTTCTTCTGGAAATTCCCTGCAAACACTTCTAAAAATTTTATTGAAAACTCTTCTGGATAACCTTCTGGAAACTCTAATGGAAATTCTTCCGGAATCTTATCTGGAAATCCATTTGGAAATTATTCCAGAAACACTTCTGAAAACTATTCTGAAAATTCTTCTGAAAACTCATCTGGAAACACTTCTGGAAACTGTTCTGACAACACTTCAAGAAACTCTTCTGGAAACTTTTCTGCAAATTCTTCTAGGCATTTATCTGGAAACTCTTCTGGAGAATATTCTAGAAAATTTTCTGTAAATACTTCTGGAAATTATTCTAGAAATTCCTCTCGAAGCTCTTCTGAAAACTCTTATGGAAAATATTCTGGAAACTGTACTGACAATTCATCATGAAACTTTTCTGGAAACTTTCCTGCAAATTTTTCTTGTCATTCATCTCGAAACGCTTCTGGAAAATCTTCTGCAAATTCTTCTGCAAATTCCTCTAGTAGCTCTTCTGAAAACTTCTCTAATGACTCTTCTAAAAAACACTTTCTGGAAACTTTTCTGGAAAAGCTTCTGGAATCTCTTCTGACAACACTTTTTGTAAACTCTTCAGAAACTGTTCTGGAAATTCTTCTGGAAACTTTTCTGGAAATAGTTCTGAAAATTCTTCTGAACATTCTTCTGGAAACTCTTCTAAAAATTTTATTGAAAACTCTTCTGGAAAATCTTCTGGTAACTCTTCAGAAAACTCTTCTGGAAACTCTTCAGAAAACTCTTCTGGAAACTCTTCTGGAAACTCTATTTAAAACACATTCTGGAGACACTTCCAGAAACACTTCTGAAAACTATTCTTAAAATACTTCTAAAAACTTATCTGGAAACTCTTCTGGAAACTGTTCTAACAACTCTTCAGGAAACTTTTCTGCAAATTCTTCTTGGCATTTATCTGGAAACTCTTCTGGAAAATCTTTTGGAAACATTTTTGGAAATTTCTCGAGAATCTCTTCTGAAAACTCTTCTGGAAAATTTTCTGGAAATTTTATTGGAAACTTTTTTAGAAACACTTCTGAAAACTCTTTTGTAAATTTTGCTGGAAATGCTTCTGAAAACTCCTCTGGAAACTTTTCTGTAAATTCTTCTAGAAATTCTTCTGAAAACACTTTCCTGAAAATCTTCTGGAATCTTCTCTGGAAATTCTTCTGGAAATTATTCTAGAAACACTTCTGAAAACTCTTCTGAAAACTCTTTTGGAAACACTTCTGGAAACTGTTCTGAAAATTTTACTAGAAAATCTTCTGAAAACTCTTCTAAAAATTTTATTGAAAACTCTTGTAGAAAATCTTCTGCAAACTCTTATGGAAAATCTTCTGGAATCTCATCTAGAAATTCTTCTAGAGACTATTCTGAAAACTCTTAGCTCGGAACTCTTTTCAAAACACATTCTGGAGACTCTTCTAGAAACACTACTGATAACTCTTCTGAATTTTCTTCTGGAAACTTTTCTGGAAACATTACTGTAAACAACTCTGGAAATTCTTCTAGAAATTCTTCTGAAAATTCTTTTGGTAACTCTTCTAAAACTTTTATTAAAAACTCTTCTGGAAAATCTTTTTGAAACTCTATTGAAGATTTTTCTGGAAACTCATTTGGAAAGTCTCTTGGAAATCCTTTTGGAAACACTTATGAATACTCTTCTGTAAATTTTTCTGGAAGTTCTTTTTAAAACTCCTTTAGAATCTCTTCTCTGGAAACTCTTCTGAAAACTCTTCTGGAAGCTCTTCTGAAAACTATTCTGGAGACACTTCTGGAAACTCGTTTGAAAAGTTTTTTGGAATCTCTTCTTGAAACTCTTCTGGAAATTGTTCAACTCTTCTGGAAATTGTTCTGGAAATTGCTCTGGAAATTGTTCTGGAAATTGTTCTGGAAATTGTTTTGGAAATTGTTCTAGAATCTCTTCTGAAAACACTTTTTGGAAACTTTTCTGAAAATTCTTCTGGAAATTCTTCTGAAATCTCTTCTGCAAATTCGTTGCAAATCATTCCTTGAATCTTTTCACGTGGAATTCTTTTTTGTGTTTCTTCTATTTTATTTCTTTCTTCTACCTCTATACCGTTTCCACACTTTAGATGCTATTTAGATGAAATGAAGCCCTCTTGATTATATTTATCTCAATCCTATCGGTACCAAAGCCCACAGAGTTATTTTTATGGATTTGAATTGAAATCTTCAATTATTTAAAATCTTAGAATTATTTTGAATAATCATTAGGTAATTACCTTAAATTACTTTAATAATATTCTTAATTACCTAAAATTATCTTGAATTTTATGAATTACCATGAGTTACTTTAAGTTAAATTAATCTAAACTCTAGAAATTTCTTTTTATTGTCCTGAATTACTTTGAGTAAACATGGATTACTTTCAAACAGTTCAAATTATCTTGGACTATCTTTAACTAGAGGAGAATGCTGATTATACTTATTATTAAAATTTAGAAAATAAATATAAATATGAAATCCGATTGACTCCTTGTAGCGGTTTAATCACAAAATGTTAATTTATTGTGTTACGTCATAGAGACATTACAAACCAAATTATAATCGCTCGGCGGCTGTCAGTGGAGAGTATGGTGTATGGAAATGAAAATAAAAATAATAGACCTTTGATTATATTCTTTATTGCATTACAATAGTTTGAGAATTGGTGATGGAAATCTTACAGAGACATGGAATTTGTGAAACAGGTGCAATGAGTTACAGATTGGACTTGAGATGGGACGAATGAGAGGAGTTTGAATTTATATTTGCCTTAAGTTTCAATCAATTCTACCTAAACCTCGAAACGAAGGGCATCGTCGTTTTAGTTGCTGAGTAGTGCAAGTTCCAGTGTGTGTAGTGAATGGAATCAGATTCTGGCCCAAATAACAATGATGAACTGAAGTACCAAACTTTTCTTGATCGTTAATTTCGGTAATACTCGTATTTACCAAAGGCTTTAATTCGACGATAGTGAATTGAGATTTCACGTTCACACAATTTGTCGAATTCTAAATTCAGAAATTGACTTTCTTAAGACGTAATAGACCAATTCACAATTCACAAATAAAAGTGAAACAAGAGAAGATAAATCCAAGCGCGGAAATCAAAACCAATTTTCCAATCGCCAGATCAGATTTTACTCTTTTAAAATTGCAGGACTTGATCATTTGTGTATAAAAAGTTGTCGTGTAGGATTTCATCCACTTGTTTTTCATATATGAAAAACAGTTATTTCTATATACAAGTTTTAGAAAACAACTAATCTATTCGTTTTCAAAAAGGAGACCCTGCAGCTGCTGTATCAATTCTTCCTAAGGTGAAGGAATCAATTAAAATTAAATTGGATTTTGAATTGTAACAATAATTCATTAAGCTCTAATCCACTCGATAAGAGGAGGCGATTCCACTGATAACAAAGGCAAAAATGAGTATCTCACCTGTCGTCCGACGATTGCTCCAGAATAATAGAATTCACAGTTTTATTAAAATAATTTTAGAAAACGATCAAACGATGCACTCAGTACGAATGCCAGATTAGAAGTGACGCGAGATTAACGTTTCGTCGTCAACTACAATTCACAAAACTGCGCAAGCGCGTCGATCTACAAGCCGTGATATAATGATAAAGTTAATAGTCTTTGTACCGACCGCTGCGCGTGGATTATATCGACCGTCGATTGCTGATCTTGTTCAGATGGCGTTAGTGCATCCAATACACTTCAAAGTCCAGAAGATAGTGGACTTATTTTGAGAGATGAACAGAAACAGAACGTCTCTGGAAAATACTAGATAATAATTAGTGGATTCGGGACTCACATCCATTTTCAGTATCCAGTCGAAGTGCCATGATGATCGACTTTAAAAGCTTCTCGACCAGGTGATTTGACTGCTCTTCTGCCTCTCGCAAACTTCGTCGATGATGACTAGTGCTCGTGAATGAAATACAAAATAATTAGTCTCATGCCTAATTTACAATTATTAATTTACCAGTTTGATATGTTGGCAATAAAGAATATTTGGATGCACAGCATCCCGAAGTAGTGACTTCCAATCTGGTGTTTATTTTGATATTTTAATTAAATACACTACTTCAACAATAATTAAAATCGAAACTTTGTGCTTGGTAAATTTCACCATGTCACAATATATTAGTTAAATTTACAAATATGTGTTACCCTCGTGAAAAGATTCCAGAAATTTTGCTAAGCTACTCAGGGAGTGTCTCCTGGAAAGGTTACTGAAAATTCTAGGATTGATTTCCTGGAATGATCTGGAAGTGGAACACATGAAACGTTTCTAGTTCATAAATGATTAACTCTAATAACGCCCGCAGATTATTTTTTCTTCTAGTAGGTAACTACAAAACAACTCTTTCAGGGTATGATTTAAAGATTAAATCAACCAAGAAAAGATTTTACACAAACTGTTAACCAGAACATGCCATCTCATTAATATGTTCAGATTGTTAATCAAGAAGTGCTAATTTCACAATACAGTTTGTTCATTTTATAATTAAATTACTAGATTACTACTAGAAGAGAAAATAACCTGCCAGCATTATTACAGTTAATGATTTATTAACTAAAAACGTTTCATGTGTTCCACTTCCGGAACATTCCCGAAGAACAATCCCATAAAGTTCCGGAATCTTTCACGGAATCACTCCCGCTTTGCAAAATTTCCTGGAATCTTTTCACGTGGGTAGTTATACTTGACAAATTAATTCGCACTCGATAATCCCGCTGCAGTCGAATTAAAGTCAGAAAAAGCGATTAAGGACAAGAAATTCCAGTCCAAGAAAGACGATTCCTGGGAGGGAAATAAATCAGAAGGTTGTCCGCCGCGTAAATCTGCACCGGGATACAAATCTGCTATGTGTTTCCGCATTTATACCACCCTAGACACATTCCACAGACGCTTTGAAGAAAAGAGACAGAAATAGGGAATGTTGAGAAGAGAAAGAAATGCCAAATGAGAGAGCTAGAATACAAAGAGGAAGTGTGAGCGAGAGGCAAAAATGTAAGAGAAAAGAGATAGAATGAGAAAGAGAGGGAAAGGGAGAGAGAAAGAGAAAGAGAGAGAGTGAGAGAGAGTTCGTAGAGATGACTCTCGCAATTTCGTCTCTTACCCTCAAGTGCTTGTCCATGGACCTTAAGCCCATTGTAACAAGGGTTGTAAGAGTGAAGGGTGGCGAAGTGGAGTAGTCTGGCATGGTCAGACAGACAGGTTATAAAATGTAGTAAAGCTCAGGGACGCACTTCATATCCAAAATTATCACACCAACATTCATTCCCTTCAAGCATACAAGCACCCTTTCATAATTCACGTTACATTCTTTCCACGAAGCACCCGTTGTCAAATATACTTCCGAAAAAAAACTTTTCAGTAATTTTTCTATTTTTGCGTGTTTAAATTATAATGTAACTATCAATATATACGCACGCGAGGAACAAAATTTTGTAATGAAACAAAATTAAATTATTTAATTATTATTGAATTATTTTAAAAAAATGAATAAATTAAAATTTTATTGTAATAGATTTTAAAGGTTTGTAATTGTTTCTAAAATATAATAGTTTACTATTAATAATTATTAAGTACCAAAAAAACTTAATTCATATAAAATTATTAAAATATTGAAGGAAAAGAATCTCTGTCAGTTTTTTAACGTTTCGACAGTCCAGCTGTCCTCATCAGAAACTAAAAGTTTATTAACAAAATACATTTTTTATACAAACAAATAAAATTAATACATAAAAAACAAAATATAAAGAAAAATAATTACCGATAAGAACTTATGTTAGACTAAGACATAACATGGATAAATCCATTTGTTTAAAGTACTAAAATAAAATGAAATAAAAACTGGTGACATTTATATTATTGTCGCAACTGACCATTCAATGCCAGTTTCTTGGTCGAGGTTTGAAATCCAACTAACAATCTAATTATAATTAAGATAAACATTTGCGAGTCATTATATAGAGATAAAGATGTGAACAATTTTGATTGCTAATTTTTGGTTTAGAAAATTAATCTTTATTACTAACTGAAATAATATTATTTAAAAAAAACTTATAATTGAAAAATAAATAACCATTGACAATTTGAAAAAAACAAAATATAAGAAAATATAAAACTTTTGATAAAAATATTATACAAATGAAGAAAAGGGGGAAACAAGAGGTGGAACAATTCATAAAATGAATTAAAAGTTTTTATATTTATGCTCAGTAAGAAATTGAAAATACAAATATTACTGATATTTTTCGTGTCATCTTTTTTATAATTTGGATTTGTCTGTAAATTAATGTAAATCATTTCAGAAGTAGTACGTTTGAAAGCATTTTTTTCATTATTTAATATTAAAAATCCTTTTCAATCAAAATTATGTTTAAACTGATTTTTCTGGGCTGTAAGTACAGTTTTTTTGTTTTTCTCAGTCTTTTGTCCATTAATTCTTACACCAGTCATTCTTTTAGTTTCACCTATGTTAGATTCTGTGCAATTCTTACAGTTAAATTTATATACTGTGTTGGTAATATCAGGTTTTTTATATTTATATCTTTACCTTTTTTAACAATATCATTTTGATTAGAATTGTTTTTAGTTGGAACAGTTATAATATTATAATTTTTTAAATAATGAGAAGTTCTTTCAAATAAACCTTGTACATATGGTAAAAACATTTTTGGAGTTTTTTTATATAAAAACTTATTCATTACTATATTATCATTATTAGTGGTTTTTAAGACATGCATTCGTTTTTTAATATGTTTTTCAATAAGGCGAATCGGATAATTATTATTTAGTAAAATCTGTTTAACATATTCTAAGCTTTCTTTGTGAAATTTGTGTGCGAAAGTTTTAAACTCTATTAGACAGGTTATAAATAATCGCTAGTTTTTGCGAATAAGGATGCTGTGAATAAAAGTTTAAAATGCGTCCAGAAAATGTAGGTTTTTTATACCAATTCGTAATGATTTTATTATTTATAACTAATACGTCTAAAAAATTAAGAACATTGATCATTTCAATTTCATAAGTAAACTGCAATCTTGAATCATATTTATTAGAAAATCAATAGTTTCAGTTAATTTAGCTTTTGGAATACAAGTAAAAATGTGATCCACATATCTGAAGAAAAATACCGTCTTGTAAGATAAATTGTTCAAACAAGACTCCTCTAAGTCAACCATAACCATGTCAACAAATAAACCGGAAACAGGGGAACCCATTGGAGTTCCATAAATTTGTAATATTGATTGTTAAACGTGAAATAAGTATTGTAGAAAATAAATTGGATAGTATTAATTAAATCATCAAGTGATCTGTCAATTCTTTTTGAAATCTCGGAAAATATTTTTGTTATACTATCGATAACATGGTTTTATTTTAATTTTAATTTTAGTTTAATATTTTAAACAAATGGATTTATCCATGTTATGACTTATTCTAACATAAGTTTTTATCGGTAATTATTTTTCTTTATATTTTGTTTTTTATGTAGTAACTTTATTTGCTTGTATAAAAAAATTATTTTGTTAATAAACTTTTAGTTTCTGATGAGAACAGCTGGACTGTCAAAACGTTAAAAAAACTGACTTTGTTTTATTTGACTCGAAGAGATTGTTTTCCTTGAATATTTTAATAATTTACTACCGAGTGATATCTTCTTCAATATAATAATTAATATATTAAAGTTTATTTATTCTTACGAAAGAATTTTTATTCTTAAGGGGGGGGGGTAGCGTCAAAGAATCGATTTTTTCTTTTTGCATTTTCTTATAGGAAAACATTTCAAAAATATCATGTTAAAATTTCAAGTTAATCGGAGCAAAACTCGCAAAGCTATACAACTTATTGTCTTCCCGCCTCCACGGAAAAAATAAGTCATTTAAAATTTACTTGACTGTCAAACACTTTGAGACAGGCTACTATTTGTCGACATTTTCTTTGACAGTTGAGAACTGTTTGCTTGAAGTCAAGGATTGAGTCTTTGACTGTTGTTAGGTGTTTGCTTGAATCGCTGTCGTCTGCTAGAAGTCAGAAAAACAGTCGACAATAGTCAAAGACTGCTTCCTTGACTTCTAGCAAACAGTTTTCAACTGTC
>WNHD01010004.1:0-10499 GCA_011057455.1 Ganaspis sp. Gsp50
CATTTAAAAATCCCCTTTTTATGAAAGAAAATCCCCTTTTTAAAATTTAAAATCCCCTTTTACACCTAAAATTGAACGTAAAAACGACTGTGATCCCTGATAATGATAACGATGATGATGAAGATGATGATGATGAAGATGATAATAATAATAAGAATACACGTCACGTATTGGTAATGACTCGATACGGTTCTACTTTAAAGATTTTTATTTTATATTTTTATTTATTGTTTTAAACAAAATGATTAACAATTTATTTTTGATTTTATTTGACATCAATGACATCTTTTAATAAAATTCTGATGATGATGACACACATGGTCATCGAAACGTTAAACTTTTGAAAGTTTTATTTACCCTGACTAGCTGAATCGTCCCATTATTGTGGCTTTTTCAAATAATAATAATAATAATGATGAATAATAATAATAATAATAATAATAATAATAATGACGACGATGAATAGTAATAATAATAATAATAATATTATCGAAACGATGATGAATACTTTCTAATAAATCTAGGTATATTTGAACTTTGCATTCTGCCTGATAAAATAAAATCAGTACAAGTAATAACAATGACACAAATGATTACAAAATGAAATGGAATTCAATTAATAAATTACCTGACGTCTTCGAGACGCCCTGGGAGATGGAGAATGGCTTCCGCCACTTTCACTGTCGCCGCTTGGTGCAGTTACACCCAATTTTGGCGCACGAGGAGCATGGGTGGTGTCTGAATCCCTGCGACTCGGACAATCTTTCTCTGAATCACTAGGACCTACCACACTGCTTCTATAGTCGCTATAAAACAAACAACTCGAGATAAGTTCTTTTTGGCTAACAAAAATTGCAGTCTTTCTCATCACAAGAAGTCTTTATCAGTAAAATCATTGACTTTTTTCACCTAGAGAACGCAGAGTCGGAACTCTTCTCCATGCTCTTCCTCCAACTCTCTCTGCGGAAATTGGTGTTGTGCTTGTCCCTCCTAATGGCACTTCCGGCATTTCCATAATTCCCGTTTCTTTCGACGGGTCTATAAAAATTGACGCAAGTTCCATAACGCGTTTTTCCTGCAAATTAGACCCATTAGTTATCAGTTGTGTCATTAGCTTCTTCTGACAAAATCGTATAATGAACATTAGGGGATAATAGAAAACTTGATAAAGTCATGTAATTTTATTCAATCCTTTAAGTTGGAAGATTTGAGTTCTAGGTTTCGAATTTGGCTAACATTTTGCTAACATTTGGCTAACATTTTGCTAACATTTTGCTAACATTTGGTTAACATTTGGCTAACAATAGGCGAACATTTGACTAACATTTAGCTAAAAATTGACTAACATTTGGCTAAAAATTGACTAACATTTGGTTAATAATTGGCTAATGTTTGGCCAATATTTATAGCTATTCTATTCTATGTATAAAGCACAATTGAACGTTTCCTTGTGGAAGTGGGCACTTAGGTTTTACACCCAAATTTTCAGCTAATATTTGGAAAATATGTGGCTAACATTTGGAGAAGATTTTGCGAACATTGGGCTGTAATTGATTTGAAATACGAACCACAGTCTTTGTCAGTGAGGGTGAATGTGAAAGATGTGGCTTCTCGCAAAGCTGTCCGTTTAGGTCCGATGCTGTTGCAATATTCGGGTTGACAAAAATAAACCATATCTCGAGGTAAAGGAAAGTCTTTGTGATCTTCGATCGGGTACCTTCGTAACAGTTCCGGTACCTGAAGAGTAAGTTGTAATTAGTTTTACCATCTATTTGTCTACAATACTGTTACGATCATCAACAATGTCAAGATCTTTTGATTCCGCTTATATGTACACCGACTCTAATTATTCCCAAATTACAACTATTACTGTTATATTTAACCATTAATGTTATATTTAACCATTAATTTCCTGTAGACTTCTTTTATAACAAATCGACCCAGTATTATTATATTACAATTGTTCGAAAAATTGAAATTATAATTGTTCTTAATGCACAGGGGCGTAGCCAGAGGCGGTTGTCCCGAAATGGAAAATCAATGGGCATGTCTGTAAATTTCTCGAGACTCTCTTTCCCTTAGTAATAAAATGCTTCTATAAAAGTTGGTTCTAATTATACATCTGCTATTACGTTATGAATTAATTCCATCTTGAAGATGAAATTTTTGTTAATAATAATACACGGCGTTTTGCGGTTGTTAAAATTGTATTCTTACAAAAGAATACATTTCTTTTTTATTCTTCTTACGGAAGAATAATTTTTTATTCTTCCTACAGAAGAATAATTTTTCTTATTCTTCCTACAGAAGAATAATTTTTTTATTCTTCCTACAGAAGAATAATTTTTTTATTCTTCCTACAGAAGAATAATTTTTTTTATTCTTCTTACAGAAGAATAAAATTTTGATAAAAAAAAAAATAGACAAGAGATGAAACTTTTCTGAAACATATAGATAATCCAATAAGTTGAAAAAAAAATGCAAACTTTTATAACGGAAACTGACCTGGACAGGCTGGCGAGAAGTCGGTGAAGGCCTGGCCCCCACTATGGCGAGATAATCCACCAAGCGAGGGCACAGGAACTTCTTTTGTATATCCATGCCTGTTTTTTAAAAAATCGTCACCGATGTGCCAATCCAAATGTCTCGCTTGTGTCCGGCGGTTTCACACATCGCATCATGGCTTTAACATTCTCCAATAAAAGTCCCTCTATGAAATCTGCAATAAAATGCACATTCGATTATAATCCATTCACCATTACAATTGTAGCAATTGAACATTGAGTAGCGCTTCGTTTTGCGATTCGATAAAGAGTTGACGAGTGTTTTAAATGGGTAGTGAACATTAGATGATAAGGGGGACAAAAGGATGATGAAGCTAAGAAAATAGTGAAACTAAGAAGATGCTGAAGCTAAGAGGATACTGAAGCTAAGAAGATGCTGAAGCTAAGAATAAATTAAAACTAAGAGGGGGATTGAAGCTAGGAAGATAATTAAACTAACACACTGAAAGAAATAATTCGAAGGTACTGTCATAATTCTGGGTAGTTCAACCCTAATGTATTGTTGAAAATGAAAATGGCTACTGTCATACGCAATATGTGTATTCCAGCCATACGATATTTGAGGTTAAGTAATACAGAGACTGACGTTGCTACTCTAGGAAAAACTACCAACTATAATCATATGTTCGAAACGACAATAGTATTTCTATCAGTGCAACTATTTTAAAATTACTGCTCGGACGTTAAAGATTTATTTAATAAACTAACAAGATAATGAAGCTAAGAAGCTAATTAATCTAAAAATATAATGAAGCTAAGAAGATAATGTAAGCCATAAATAAAGCAAAACAAATAAAGAAACAAAAAAGGTTTAATGGGCCAAAAGACGTATGACACAAAAACGATGAGGGTAAAAATTAATTGAGCAAAAATAACGATGAAGCTAAAATACAATTGATATTTACAATTATCATTGTATTAAAATACATTGTATTAAAATACAATGGTAATGAAGATTAAAGGAATAATTGAACAAAAAGGAGGGTATCCAAAAAGGATAATGAAGCTAAAAGACAATTCAACAAAAATGATAATGAAGCCAGAAAAAGTATAAAGAAACAAAAAGGTTATGAAACCAAACAGATAATGGAACCAAAAAGTTAAGGAAGCTAAAGACATGAAAAAGATAATGAAACTAAAGAAACAATGTGCCGGAGAAGCTATAGTGAACCTAGGAAGGTAATTAATTAGACAATGGATCCAAAAAGATGGGGAATCTAAAAAGATGATGAAGCAAAGAGGAATCAAGAAATTAAAAATAAGGAAAGTAAAAAATGCCAAGTTAAATAAACTCGTAAATAGATCACGAAAAAATAGGTATAACTGAACGAAAATGATATTGAAACTACAAAGAATGTAATAATAGGTAAATAAATACAAATAAAAAAATACAAAGAATAAAAACTAACAAAATAATATAATGAATTTCAAAAAAGCTGCTACAAAATGTTAAATCTTAGTTACCTAAGTGTATATAATTATTATTATTAGTATATAATTATTACTATTATAGTATATAATTATTATTATTAGTATAACTATTATTATTATTAGTATAATTATTATTATATAGTATAATTATTATCAATTATTTTAAATGCGTAATCTTTTTGTCTTCATCTCGAAAACACAATGCTTCCACATAGAGGTCATTTGAATGATTTCTGCAGACAAATTTTTCCAAGAAACTGTGATTTTAAAAATTTTTTAATATTCAAAAAATAATTTTAGAATGAATAGTTATAAAATATTCAATAAAAGCTTAAAAGATACGTTTTTAAGGCACCTATGAGTCACTAAAAAATTTTTAAAGTTCAGACTAAAATTTAAAACAAAATTCTTTAAAAACTTGTTTACTTTTAAAAAATTTGTTTTTTAAAGAGTGCATAACTTTGGATAAAACTAAGCTAAAAGGTTCTTTAAACGACCAATCGATGTGTTTTTAATACGTAAAAAGGATTAAATATTTACATTTAATCGTAGTTACAAAAATGCAAAAATATATGAAAAATACGTTCTTTTTTCAAAATTGTCGATTTTTAGGAATTATCTTTAGATAAAATTAAGCTAGAAGGTTCATTCAACGATCAAACGATGCGTTTTTGAAGTGCAAAGATGATAAGATATTTGCGTAAAATTTTTTTAAAAAAATACAAAAAATATATTAAAAAAACGATTTTTTGAAAATTTTTAAATGCGATAAAAATATAGTTATAATGGATCGGTGGGGTTCAAACTCATATTAAATTTTCGTACCCTGTGAGACCTATAATTTGGTGGAAAAATCATGGTTCTAACTATTAAGGTTTCTGAGATATTCGTCGAAACGTAATATGGTTTCACACAATAACTTTGGATAGAATTGAGATAGAAGGTTCATTAAGCGATCAGTCGACGCGTTTTTAATGCGTATAAAAGATTAAATATTAACTTTTAAGCATTATTACAAAAATGCTAAAAATATATGGAAAAAACCTTTTCTTTCCAAAATTTTCGATTTTTAAAAACTGAATAACTTTGTATGAAATTAAGCTAGAAGGTTCATTAAACGGTCAATCGATGCATTTTTGAAGTGCGAAGATGATAAAATATTTACATTTGCAGGTTTTAAAAAAATAGAAAAATTATACAGAAAAAACGATTTTTTCGAAGTTTTCAGATGCGATAAAAATAGAGTTATAGTGGATCGATCGGGTTCAATTTTATATTAAATTTTGACGCTATGTTAGACCTATAATTTGGTGGAAGAATCATGGTTCTAACTATTATGGTTTCTGAGATATTCATCGAAACGTAAATGGTCTCGAACAATAACTTTGGACAGAATTGATCTAGAAGGTTCATTAAACGATCAATCGATGAATTTTCAATGCGTCAAAAATATAAGATATTTACATTTAAAAATTATTACAAAAATCCAAAAAATATATGAAAAATACTTTTTTTTCAAAATTTTCGATTTTTTAAATTTCAATAACTTTGGTGAAAATTAAGCTAGGAGGTTCATTAAACGGTCAATCGATGCGTTCTTGAAGTGCAAAGATGATAAAATATTTTTATTTGCACTTTTTAAAAAAATAGAAAAATTATACAGAAAAAACGATTTTTTCGAAATTTTTGGATGCGATAAAAATAGAGTTATAATGGATCTATCGGATTCAATTTTATATCAGATTTTGATGCCCTGTGAGACCTACAATTTGGTGGAAAAATCATGGTTCTACCTATTATGGTTTCTGAGATATTCAACAAAACATAGTGTGGACGCACATACGAAACGCACATACACACGCACATACGAAAATGTTATCAAAAACATGTTTTATTAAAAAAAAAGGAGCTAAAAATGAAACTAAGAAAATAATGAAAAAACATTATGAAACTAACAAACAATGTAATCAAAAAGATAATGTAACTAAGAAAATTGAGTTAGCGAAAAGAAAATGAAGATGCACTGAAAAAAATAAAAGTTATTTCTATGCACATTTAGTAAAATTAACTAAAGGAACCGGTAGAATCGACTATCTATATTATTATGAAAATTGAATGAATGAAACGAATGAATGGGAAGGAGAATAGAACCAAAAAGATAATGACACCAAAAAGGTAATGACACCAAAAAGATAGTGAAACCAAAAGATAATGAAACCGCAAAAGTTAGTGAAATCAAAAAATAGTGAAACCAAAAGATAATGAAACAAAAAGATAATGAAACAAAGAGATAATAAAACCGCAAAAGATAGTGAAACCAAAAGATGATGAAAACAAAAGATAATGAAACCAAAAGATAAAGAAACCGCAAAAGATAATGGAACCAAAAGGTAATGATCGAAATGAAAAAGTAAAGAGTCTATAAAGAGATGATGAAACTATAAGCTTAATACAAACTAATAACAATTAAAACGATTCAACCCCAATTATTGATTTCCACGTTAACCAGATTTATTTCAAGATTATCAGTGAAACCACAGACACTGAATTTCTCCTTGCAATTGTTCTATACTAATAAATTTTTCCTGACTAGACACTTATTCTCAAGATATTGAAAGAATCACGTACGTAGAAAATGGAGCGACTGTTATAAAACTCTGATAAGAAAAATATATCGTAGAATTTCTTCGTGGACGAATTCTGTCTTTTGTGCACTTGCGCGGGTCGCAGAAATGTAGCGGATTTTTCGGATGCTGCGCAGCTTCCTAATACCGTCAAACAAATTTCGTCTCTTTTACCTATTCCATTCTGCAATTTGTTTATTATAATTTATTCCCCTCGAGTCGCATACATTTTCATCAACTGGCATATTAACAGTATAGCATAAGAAGGGGTGTCCTCGAATAAATTGTATAAAAGAAACGGAGAAAATCAAATAGAACATCATTTCACTCTTAACGAAATTCTTTCCTCTCAGTTTCAACCCCTGTTCCATTCTTTTTTTACTGTCAGTTGAAGCGTAAAACGCGATTTACGATTTTATGCTCGTTTCTTTACTGGTAATAAAAAAGGAGTCTTTTCTTCAACAAGACAATTTTTTATTCTCGTATAGCAGAATTTTGTTCTACAAATTCTTTCCTATTCTGTGCGGCATAAAAATTTTATTGTTCGAGCAAACTAATAATTATAAAAAATCCACTACATTTCTTTAACATATCATTCTCCTTCTTTAGCATATCATTTTCCTTCTTTAGCAAATCATTTTCCTTCTTTAGCATATAATCCTCTTTCTTTTTTGTTAACTTCATGTATTGGGAGAAAAAAAATTATGTATTATACGAAAAAATTTACGATAATAACGCTAAATCGAATATACAAAATTTCGTTTCGTGTATTATTAGATAAAACTTGAGTTTTATTTTTATTTTCAAATTGAATGCAGAATAACCAAGAAATGAACTGTTACATATGATTTATATGAAAAAGCACTACATTCAATACATGACTGGAATTGAAATATACGATTATATATAAGCACAATATAAGCACACAAACCCAATGTTTTAAAAACTAATTATTTTTATTTCATGTTTTCTTCATTCTATTTTAAAAAACAGGATTAACGTTTTTTTAAAAAACAGGATTAACGTTTTTTATATCCTATTGTGATAACAGTTTTTGACAATTGAGAATGAAGAAAGAAATGCTATTGTTCATTGTTATTTTCATTATTATTATTTTATTTTTTTTACAAAACAAGTGTAGGAGAGGAAAATTTTATTATTATTATTATTATTATTATTATTATTATTATTATTATTATTCATATGTGATATGCTCCGAATAGAGGAACCTTTAGAATGTTTTGAATATGGGTTATGTTTGATGTAGTTTTAACTCGATTATTATTATTATATTTTAATTATTATTTTATTATTATTATTGATATGTGATACGCTCCGAATAGAGGAACCTTTATAATGTCTTGAATATAGGTTATGTTTGATGGTAGTTTCAACTCAATTATTGCTTTATTTTTCATTATTTGCAATCAAAAAGAATTTCTCTTGAATGTTCGGTATACATAGAATCAAGAAAAATTGTTTTTGTCTGCAAATAATTAAAAAGAAAGCTTTTATTTAATTAAAACTACCATCAAACATAACCTATATTCAAAACATTGTAAGGTCCCTTTCTTCGGAGCGCGTCACATATTATTATCATTATTATTACTATAATTATTCTTTTGCAAAATTATCATTATTATTACAAAATTTCTGCACAGCATATGGTAATAATAATAATAATAATAATAATAATAATAATAATAATAATAATAATAATAATAATAATAATTATAATTATAATAATAATGCATAAATACATGCCCCCCCCCCCCTGTTAAACTTGTTTCGTAAAAAGAATTCAATAAAAAAATTAAATAATCTTTATTATCATAATTTTAATGTATTTACGTGTTAATTTGTGATTATGATAAATAATGGAAGAAAATTACACATTTTGGAAAAATCAATACATGTGTATAGAATATTATGTATGTATTTCCATGAACCAATGATGGCCTCGATGCCAAGAATAGATACATAATTCGCATTTCCCAATTTGTTCTCCAATATATTCGAAACAAATTGATTTATTGCATTTTATGGTATTTCTTATTTTTCTCCTACACTTTTTACTACTGTTGTAATTTTACGATTGATAAAACTAACACTTGTGAACGAAGGCCAATATGACGATAAAAGTCTACAGGTTTGTCTCGCCCCATTTCCGGTCTTATATATATAAGTTTTTTTGATAAGTTAACACGTTTGCTAATTATTTAAGAACAGACACACGCACATTGCATTTCCCTTTTCATTCAAAAAATGAAAAGAATGAAAAGAATTAGAGAATTAAAAGAATTATAAGAATCAACAGAATTAGAGAATTAAAAATATTATAAGAATTATAAGAATTGAAAGAATTAGAGAATTAAAACAATTATAAGAATTAAAAGAATTGTAAAAATTATAAGAATTAAAAGAATTATAAGAATTAGAGAATTAAAAAAATTATAAGAATTATAAGAATTGTAAAAATTATAAGAATTAAAAGAATTATAAGAATTAAAAGAATTAGAGAATTAAAAAAATTATAAGAATTGAAAGAAATAGAGTATTAAAAAAATGATAAGAGTTATAAGAATTAATGATTATGAATTAAAGAATTATAAGAATCAATGAATTAAAAGAATTGAAGAATGAAAATAATGAAAATAATGAAATCAATTACCATACGTAAATGGTAAAGTAAAACAGTTTGTTGAAACAATATAAACTGAAAAGCTTTTAATAAAAATTAAATGCAACGCTTGATTCAAATATTGATCAAATTTGCCGGCAGCTAACTGAATTGAACTTGTCTATTTTTTCAATACTCTTACATGATCGAGTTTTTTTTACATTTTTTTTTTCAGGGTAAAATTAATATTCTTCTCATGATCATATTTTAGAACATTTTTATGTTTATGTTTAGAACATTTTTTTCAATTTTATATTATGAGAAGTTTTAAGTTCTTGAAATCTTGGTTTTTGGGGCTGTTGATAACGAATTTAGGGTCAGATTTTCAAAATTCAAAATGGCTGTTTCAAAATGGCGGACAAAATTTTAAGACTTAATAGAATTTTCTTGAAATACCTCAATCCTGTAGGTTTTAGGGGTCGCTGATAACGAATCTAAAGTCTGATTCTGAAAATTAAAAATGGCGGATCCAATATGGCGGATGATAATTTTAAGAAATGGTAGAATTTATTTGAAACCTCAATCCTCTAGGTTTTCGGGGTCGCAGATAACGACATAGTAAAAAACGCGTTGCTTTAAGTTTGTTGAATAATTTTAAAAAATAAATTAAAGATTTTAAGGAAATCTATGCGAAAAATGTTACTGTGAATGTAAATTTTCGTTTCTCTTGACGAGTTTCAATGGCTAAGAGCTCATCACAATTGTGCGCTAATGTATTGTGACTCTTATCTTAACATTATGCCTTTTCGCAATTGAATATTGATTCTCATTTGTGATTATTTTTATACCGTATACTATACATAAGCAAAACGATATGTTCCATTTATGTTTATTCTTAATATATGTGAATATATATTATATGTCTGCAATATTGTATACAAAATGTTCTTTTATATATAAGAAGACATGTACACATGTATTAAATGTACCAATGATAAATTATATTTACATTTAATTTAGAGACATTATAGCTGTAGATGGTATTTGAAATTTATCATATATAATTTTATATATATAGGGGAGAGTGGGGCAAAACCGGGTAGGCGGGTCAAACCGGGTACCCCTACTTTTCTATGTTCCCAATTTTCATTTTTAACAATGCTTACATATATCTTTTATATTTCATCCAACACCTTATTTATGTTGAAAACGATAAAAAAAAATTTTTTCTTTTTGATTTATGCAACTTTGAAATTTTTG
>WNHD01010006.1:0-12192 GCA_011057455.1 Ganaspis sp. Gsp50
TAAATTTAACCGGAATTCTGGTTAAAATAACTGGAAAAAAATGTTAAATGAGGCTTAACCGGAATTCCAGTTATTCCAACCGGATAGTTTTTTCCGTGATGGGTCCTTTTCATGCGTACGTACACAAACACCGGACGTCCGGTTAAAATAACCGGAAAAAATGTTAAATGAGGCCTAACCGGAATTGCAGTTGTTCTAACTGGATAGTTTTTTCCGTGATATATATTAAACTCAAGAAAAGATTTAACTTACCATCATTCGAACTCAAACCAAGAGTTCTTTAGGCAACATTTAATAAATGTCTCTTATAGTCGGTATTAATCGAATTTTCTAAATTTTCTTTAAAATGTTTTAAAAATAGTACAATTTAAGTAAATAATAGCTTATTTTCTTGAGAAAAACAAACTCTATATAACTTCACCTCGTCAGATTTTTGTAAAAGTTGACCATTTTTTAAATAAAGTAATTTATTTAAAAACATATTGCCAAATATTTATGGACAAACTGATTTATTTAAAAAATGGTCAACTTTTTCAAAAATCTGACCAAGTGAAGTTAATAGTGTTTGCTTTTCTCAAGAAAATAAGCTATTATTTACCTACACTCTAAATTTCTTGGAGTGAGATCTCACTCCACTAAGAGTGAAAACTGGGTCACTTCGTTCCGAGTGAGAAACCCACTCTTTAAGAGTGAAATCTCACTCTTAAAGAGTGAACTTTCACTCCAATTAGAGTGAAAATTCACTCTAAGCAAAGAGTCGTTTCTCACTCGGAACGGAGTGACCCAGTTTTCACTCTTAGTGGAGTGAGATCCCACTCCAAGAAATTTAGAGTGTACACAGAAAAAACAAAGTCTTAAACTGTTTACATCTTAAAGCCAAAATGACTGAAAGTCAGCAAATTTTATGTCTTAAAACAAGATTAAGTCAATTTTAGGTCTTAAAATCCAACTCTTGATACTGAAAATTAGTTGAAATTGGATCTGATGTAAACGGGTTCAGTCTAAAGTGGTCCTTGTAAAAAAAGTATCTTTGAAGAAAGTTAAAAACTTAGCAATTTTTGTTAATTTTTAAAACATTTTCATTGAAAAACTATTGGCCGATGTCTACTTAACCATTAATATAGTATAAATAATAAGTGAAAAATAAATTATATTAATTAATAATATCTATTAACTTAAATATTAACTTTTGGCAAAGACTGATGACCATGGAAGAAATACCTTAAATTTTTTGAAAAAAAAATTTCATTATTTCTGATATATTTAAAATTCTCTTTTTTACTTTAACTTGGAATATTTTAACTACTTATTTATTGATTTTCTATGTGATAAATTTACTTTACTTTGAAAAATGTAAATTGATGAAAAAATTGAATTTTTGGTTCTATGAGGAAGCAAAATGATTATGAAATGGACATAATTTTCTACTAGTTTATTAAAATTTCAATATTGTATGGAGCTATCATAATTCTTTTTTTTTCAAAATTAAAGAATACAGCTAATTTTTTTTTAATTTAGAAAGATCTTTGGTATTTTTTTACAAGAAGTTTTCGAATATTTGATATGATAAAGTTATTTTATGCAATGATTCAATAATTAAAGTTTTGTCGTATATATTTCTGTAATAAACAAGATTAATTTATTTTGATCGAGCTCTATAAATTTAGAATTTTCACCATACGCGCGCATGTAGTATCTTAGGCAAACAACGGCGCAATGCGCCTGTGTCAATCGAAACTGCTCTCTATACCCAATATGGTGGTTGAATCTGGCAATACACTTGTGTGGAACACTGATTAATTTCTTTGTTAATTGATAAAACTTGCGATAGTATCCTCTTTTAAATTTTCTGTTAGATTATATTTTACAAAGTTTCCCCTCTATACAATACTATTCAATTCTTAGTGTATTTGACATTTTATTATCTGCATATTTATGCAAAATGAAAATAACACCTTTTTAAAGAGGTGTGTTTTTATGGAATGAAAAGCATTAATTATGTATAATATTTATTGAAAAGTATGCGCATTAAAAAGTATTTTTTAAATAGTTGTTAATAAAGCTACATTTTTAAGGTAAAAAAATTAGCGAGTTGTGATTTTTTTATAATTAATTTGAAATTTTTGTTATTTAATGCATGCGGATATAATTATATATACACTACAAAAACATGGTGTCTTATTTTGAGCAAAAACGTCTTAAATTAAGACATATTTGGTGACTAAGACACAAAAAATGTCTTAATTTAAGATTTTGCAGTGTAGTATATAATATATTCCAACCATTTGTAGTTTTTTGGGCTAATATAATTAATTGTTAAAACTTAATTTATATGTTGTAATACAAATCAAACTACTGATATATAGAAATTGGACTAAAATTTTAAATTTTAACTCTATTTTTTAACTTCAAAAAATATATATTTTGTGTGTGGGTTTTTCTAACTTAGTAAATGCTAATTCTTTAAACATACTTTGAATCTCTTCGATATTATTTAGACTTTTCTTTCTTGCATTTTATCCTTCTAATAAAATACGCATTTTAAATTTGAATTATGATTTATAGCCGTCCAGAAAATTAAATCCGTAAATCTTTTACTGTAATTTTTAATAATTTTCCAGTAAAATTTTTTAAAGAAAAATATAATATTACTTAAATAGAATAGTGAAATTCTACAAAAATTAAGTAAAAAATTCTACTCTTTCAAATTGGTGGACGCGACTTTTCATTAATTCAACTTTAAAGAACGTTGTGCTTGTATGTGTATATTTCTCAATAATGTACATTTTTTCTCTTTCAAGGTATCTCATACATTATGTATATTCTGGAAAGAAACAAATAACTCTAAAGAATAAAATTGTTTATAATTATAATAGTCTGTTTTGATAATTGAATAATCATGCATCATTGAGCAGCATACTATATTTTGTATATGCATACGGTGTAGCATTGATGCTGCTGATGCTGGAAATATGTCGGCAAGTATTGCTGTCAGACTATGTAATAGTTTCCTGTGATAACGCATCTTCTCCACGAGTGTCGCTCTATATATATACATGTGTGCATATAAAATTAAACTGACATAAACATGTATAAATTATTGCGACGTAATAAAGCTCGTTTATTCGTCATATGCACAATATCTCTATTTTTGCTGCTGTGTCTTTATTATGTTAGTCACATTCAAACATCAACAACATCAAATCTGGCAGATGTATCATTATCAGCTGATATTCATTCGGGTATTCTATTCCCGGATGAAGTTGCAGAATCTTTACAAGAAAATGTGACGTCCACTTTACATGTAGTAGATTTCAACAGTAAAGATAAGCTAAATTTTCACATATCCAGAGCTACATGTACAGACTTTGAACCTAGAAAAGCTTTTATTGATGCTCAGGAAGAATTTCAAAAATTCGATTTTCAGGTACAATAATTATAATTATTATTGTACTATTCATACAATTTTTTTAATCGTTTTTAGTTAGAATGAGAGAAATATATACTTTACTGTTATAATTTTGAAATTCAAGCTTTTGAGCTTTTACTTCCCTACTGGAAAATCCTATTTTAGATCCTTTATAGGATATTATTACTATTCCTACCTAGATCTATAGAAGAAAAATGTTGCGTGCTCCTACATAGAATCTTATATTGTTGCCAGTGTATAAATCCCTTTATAGGTTTCTACTTTTAATTATTTCTTAATCAATTTACTCGTTTGTTTGCATATTTTATTAAACATTTCATTGGTAAATATATTATAACGAAGGCTAACCTAACGAGTTTCGAACCTATACGAAACCTCTATAACTACACTGAAAAAAAAGTAGTAGGTTTTACAGATACTTTTTAACTACTGTGAGTAGTACAATAGGTCCTCAACTCAATTTAAAAGATTGTATTGACTACCATAAGTAGTTAAAAGAACTAGGAATGTAATTGTCTTCAAAAGTAGTTAATAGCAAAAACGTCAGAATAACTATAAAAGCAGTTACTTTAACTACTTTTCACTCAACTACCCTATGCTAGTTGAAGCTGTCGGTTAAATTTTTTTCAGTGTATTTAACGCAAACGCTTTAAACCCCACTGGTATTCTTGCTGACAATTCTCAAAATCTAAATCAAATCGTTCTGTGGTAATTTCCTTAGTAAGATTTGATTTGTATTTTAGGAATTATTGTTATACCAAGTTCTCGTATATAGCCGTGGGGTTTAAAGTGCTTGCGATCAACGGCTAAGTTATTCGTAGTTTCGAAACTCGTTAGCGTTAATATTTTTAAAATACATTTACTGTTAATAAGCTCCGTTAATATGTTTAAACTTATGACATGTTTAAGTGTGTGATGGAATGAAGCGTCTAATTGCTATATTAAAAAATAATTAAATGCGTGAAAAACTATATTTAGAATCCTGCATGTAGTTAAGTATGCAAAATTTTTTAGATGATACCTATTATATATTTGATCCTATGTAGAAATCCTTATAATATCCTACACAGAATTCCTATATCAATCCTATTCGTGGAAATATTCGCAGTTGAGTGTTTGCAAAAAAAGTATGTGTAATTCCATACCTAAATATAAATTAACGTAGAGATTTGTGTGTTTACTGTAATTGCGAGGAACGACATGTAATATAATACAGTATAGACGCTCGCGGTACCAAGTCCCTTGGTTTTGTCAGAACTCTCTAAATCTGAATCAGCGGAATTCCATTGATTCTCAGCGATAAGTGAGACACTTATTCAAATCAGCGTATATACGCTGATGCTTCAGTGAAACATAACCTAAAAATCAGCTGATTCTCAGCGTATATGCGCTGATTTGAAAAAGTGGCTTTAGAGAGAACACGAATGCGCACTTGAAATTCAATGTTATTGCATTCAATGATGAAATGTATATGCGTTGAATTCCACGTTGATTTTTTCAAGCTAAAAGTATTTTATTTTACTATTTTCAAAATCGATTTTTATCGTTAATTTTAAAATCAATTGCTGTCTAAATCTGAATCAGCGGAATTCCACTGATTCTCAGCGATAAGTGAGCCACTTATTCAAATCAGCGTATATACGCTGATGCTTCAATGAAACATAACCTAAAAATCAGCTGATTCTCAGCGTACTATATGCGCTGATTTGAAGAAGTGTCTCACTTATCGCTGATTCAAATTTAGAGAGTGCTTTTTTTATTTCTCATAATTATTATTATAATTATACTATACATTTTTTACTCGTTTAGCCGTCGTGGATGAAAAGTCGTGAATACTGGGATGATAGTTTTGAAACACGCTATGCAGAATTAAAAAAAAATTCATCAAGACCCCCATTAAAGGTGAAAATTCCTTTTTATTTTATTATTAATTACAATTTATGTTTATTACAATTTTTTAAAAATTTGTTTAGGTTATTCTTGTTCCACATAGCCATACTGACCCTGGATGGTTAAAAACATTTGAACAGTACTTCCACAGTACTACTAGAGGAATCTTAAATAATATGGTTTCAAAACTTCAACAATGGCCAAATATGACATTTATTTGGAGCGAAGTAGCATTTCTTTCACTCTGGTGGGAAAGGTAATGAGAAAATAAATACTAATTATTATATACATAACTACCCAACTCGATTTTATTTTGTAATAATAATTTTACATTGTACGAAACTATTAGTACAATTTACAAGTTCTTTTAATTATTATTTGTATTATTATATATTTTATAAAATATATAATACAGCTACACAAAAAGAAATTTATTTTCTGATTTGGAGGTCTGACCGCATTTTTACTATACCTATATGTTGTTAGGGTTGTTGAAACCAAATCTACGTAGCATATATAACCACATAAAACCCATAATTTAGGTAAAAGCTAAAAATTCGCTTTTTAAAAATTCGCATCTATACGCAAGCTCGAGAACCATTGAATATTTTTTAAGTTTTATGCGGGCTTTAATTAAAAATGAATAATATATAGTTTATACAGTTTTTATACCTATAGATTTTGCAACAAGTCACACATAAATTATGTGTTCTTCTTCTTCTTCTTCTTCTTCTTAATCTATGGCTGATATGCCAATTCAAGCTCTCAAAATTACAAATTATGTGTTCTTTGAGATTTTGTTAGAATTTTAATGCGATGGGGCTGAATAGTCCTCATATTTTCTTATTCAACGATTTCAAAAGCATATATATGCTTTTGAGGTAGTTGAATAAAAAAATATATTATATATAGAGAACATGATCAGAACCCCAGTTCAGGAATCAAATTTCTTTTTGTACGTCGCATTTTATTTTTTACATTCACATTATATTAAAATGCTTACCAACAACAACAGTGCTCATCCAACAAAAAAGGCAATAGTTAGACGATTAGTGAAGGAAGGACGTCTGGAAGTTACGACCGGAGGATGGGTCATGTCTGACGAAGCAACAACTCACATTTATGCCATATTGGATCAATTAATAGAAGGTTTAATATTTATATATATATATATATATATATATATATATATATATATGTGTGTGTGTGTGTGTGTGTGTTATATATTAATATTATATACGTATCCCGCACAGCACCAAAACTCTCCTGAATATTCCCAACCTTGAGGAAAGTTCTAGAACTTCCATCAAGTTTCGTGCAAGTCCCAGAACTTACCTCAATGTTGGGAATGTTCAGAGGAGTTTCGGTGCTTTATTGGATATTAATTTTTCCAAGTTTTGTGTGGCTGTTTTCCTACACCCAACCGCATATATGCTGTGCTTTCGGTTTGCAGACCTTTAGGAATAGTCGTTATTCTTCTATTTTAATTTACTTAGTTCGTGACATATTCCTGCATCATATGTCCTGAACTAACAAAATTAAAATAGAAGAATAACGACTATTCCTAAAGGTCTGCAAACTAGAAGGACAGCATACATATATATGCGGTTGGGTGTACTGCTCCTTTTAAATCTTTTTTATGAACCAAGGTACCGAATTTTCCAAAATGTTTCTTGGTTGCTTCCGATTATAGGTTTTACAATTAAAAGTTTCTAAGAAGTGTTTTTATTTTGTAAATGCTTTTCCATTAACCTCTCTATATAAGATCATTAATGAATCTCCCTAATTTTTACACACAGGTCATCAGTGGTTAAAAAATAATTTAGACATAACACCGGAATCGGGATGGGCAGTTGATCCTTTTGGACATGGAGGTACTATTCCATACTTTTTGAAAGCATCTGGTGTTAAAGGAACAGTTATCCAAAGAATCCATTATGCTTGGAAACAGTGGTTTGCTAAAAAGCAGTATGGTGATTTCATATGGCGCCAAGCCTGGGATCAAGATGGAAAGGCTGATATTTTGACACATAATCAACCTTTTGATATATACAATATTAAGCACTCTTGTGGACCTCATCCTCATGTTTGTTTAAACTTTGATTTTCGTAAAATTCGTGGTGAATATACAGAGTACTCTGTCAGAGCAGTCGATATTACATCCAACAATGTAAAAGCAATGGCAGAAATGTTACTAGAACAATATTCAAAGACTGGATCTTTATTTCCTCATAACGTTGTTTTGATGCCTTTGGGAGACGATTTTAGGTTGGTAAACACACAAAAACTATTGTATTGTTATTATTATTGTTGTTGTTGTTGTTGTTGTTGTTGTTGTTGTTGTTGTACATTCTGATGATAAAACAGTTCTACGTGGATTTTCACATTCATTGCTCTGTACTATTACAATTTTTAACTTGAATTAAAAAGATAAAAGAATTTCGCTGGAAAATATTATAATTTTCAGTTGGATTCTCACGTCAAAATAATATGCACGTCAAGTTGTATACGTGAATACTTATATTTTTACCTGGGCTATGTATGCATATGTCACGCTATAACTTGTTATAATTTCTTTTGTGAATATAATAATTGTGCTGTGTCGTTTTTCATTTATTTATTTATTAAAGCCAAGTTGAAATTAATAATTTAGTATTTAATTTTTCTTTCTAGTATATATTATTATAGGATTATAGCAGAATATATAATAAAAAACGTTTAAAATTTTCGCAGATATGATTATGCAATTGAATGGGACCAACAGTACACCAACTATAAAATTCTTATAGATTACATCAACAGTCGAAAAAATGAGTATAATAATGCTCATATAGTGTTTGGTACTCCAAAAGATTACTTTAAGGAGATAAAGATACGAATGAAACATTTTCCAAGTTTAAAAGGAGACTTTTTTGTTTACTCTGATATATTTAGCGAAGGCCGCCCTGCTTATTGGAGTGGTTACTTTACAACAAGACCGTACATGAAGATTTTGGATCGTGAACTTGAAAGTAATTTACGATCTGCTGAAATTCTTTATACAATAGCATTAAATGTTGCTAAAAATTCAAGACAATTAGAGAAAAAAAAGACACATGATAATGTGGATGATATAAAATATTTTAAACTATACGATATTTGGTTTGAAAAATTAATTAAAGCCAGACGTAATTTAGGTCTTTTCCAGCATCATGATGCAATAACTGGTACTTCAAAATCTTTTGTTATGAAAGATTATGCTCTTAAATTGTTTGAATCAATTACTGACATGATTAGTTTACAAAGCTTTGCTGTTCAATCATTGGCATTAACTTCATCAACAAATGTTGATGATGATGTTGCAAGTAATGCAATTACACCAAAAACAAATTCAATTTATGTATTATCTGAATCTGATAGAGATAGTTATGAGAAGCTTCCCAAGAAAATTCCTATAAGTTTTATTAATCATGAGAATAAGGATGATAATGATGGTGATTATGATGATAGAAAAAATGATAATATGAAAAGAAAAAAAATTATTTTATTTAATTCGTTAGTTCAACATAGACAAGAACTTATTACACTTAAAGTTACTTCTTACAAAATAAAAGTTTTAGATCCTTATAAAAATGCAATTTCCTATCAAATTGCACCAGTTATGAATGCCACCAATGGCATAGTACATGACGTTTATACGCTTCTATTTGTGGCTGATTTAAAACCTCTTTCTATAGCGACATACTTTATATATCAAATAAATAAAACTCCTACTGAAGCAATTTCAACTGTTTATTGTAATAAATGTGATGCTAGTGGTGGCGTTGGTGGCGGTGGTGGCAAAAATAATCTATTTCCAATAAAACCTATTCAATTTGGTGATGTACAATTAGAAAATCATAAACTAAAACTGCTTTTTGACGGTCAGACTGGATTTTTAAAGCAAGTTACAAAAAAAGCAACCAATACTATTATGCAGTGCGCTATACAATTTGCTGCCTATTCATCCGCTCAATTTCACAGTGGAGCGTATCTATTTATGCCAGATCCAAATCTCAGAGAGATCGATAAAGACATTCTTGAATCATATACACAAACAGAAAAGAAAATGTACATAATCTCCGGCAATATAAGCTCACGCTTAACAGTAGAATATGGAAAATTATTATCTCATCACGTTGCTATTTATCACGATAAAGATGGTGGTTATCTCTCAGAGGCTATCCATATTCGAAACGTTATAGACTTTGAAACGCCTCCAAAAAATCGAGAAACAGAAATGTTTATGAGATTAGAGACAGACATCTTGAATGGAGATCCTCCAGTATTTTATACTGATTTAAATGGGCATCAGATGATTAAAAGAACAAAAATTGAAAGGATTGGTATAGAAGGTAATTACTTTCCTATTACAACAATGGCATACATACAAGATACTGCGCACAGATTAACGCTACTTGTTAATCATGCCCAGGGGGCAGCAAGTTATCAACCTGGTTGGCTGGAAGTTATGCTAGACAGACGAACTCTTTATGATGACTCGAGGGGAATGGGTGAAGGCTTATTGGACAATAGAAAAACAATAATTAAACATTGGTTACTTTTCGAAGACATAATTAATAATGGTCAGACTACTACTGCTACTGTTGACGAAAAATATTCTCAGCCATCACTGATTGCACATCATTTGAGCAATGCACTCAATTATCCTGTCAATATATTTGTTGTTGAAGAAGAAGAGGAAGAAGAAAAAGCACCAACAACATCCATTTTTAACACAGTTAAGACAAAGGAACAAGTGATTATATCTCCCGAGACTACACTTATCAATCAAAGCTTTCCGTGTGATGTGCATTTATTGAATTTAAGGACTGATCATGACTCAAAACTTCCTCATTTTCCTATAAATAGTGCTCTTTTGGTACTCTACAGACAAGGATTTAGCTGTTTCGTTGGTACAGATATAATTTTAAAAAACTGCCCATTAGTAAGTAACTTTAGTCAAAAGAATTTTTTTACAAAATCATTGGGCAAGCTTAACATTACAAAAACTTCATTAACGGGCACTAAAGATGAGGGATATCTGAAAAATGGTTTTCAAGACATTTCTTTAAAACCTTTGCAAGTTGAAACGTTCAAAGTCATTTTTTTACAATAAATAATGTCTCTTTCTTTCTCTCTCTCTTTCACAATCTTGTGTATAAAGTTAATAAAATAGTTATTGTTTTATCATATAAAACTGCGACTTTTATTGAGTTTATGTTTGCCTGTCGAACCTGAACTAAGTTGACCAGAATTCCATATTGATTTCGGAAGACGGATCATTAGTAAAAAAAATTAAGGAAAATAAAGAGGATATTGGAGAGACAGTATACTTTTGGAGGACGCCTGTTAAAAAAGGAGGACGTCTGGTCAACTTACCTAAACCAAATTATAATACGTGTGTTATGGTTTTCTGTTGTACGTAAAAGTATATACATATTACGCTAAAAAAATATTTGGCTGACAAAAGTACGGTACTTTTGCAATTTGACGTTATTGATTCAAAAACATATACTGTAAAATCCACAGTTTCATCATTGTGTTAATGAAGATGCTATAAGTATCAATGTATGTGCCTGTATGAAACAATATAATGAGATTCTAAAAGTATCGCACTTTTGTAGGCCACACAGAAGAAACAAAATAATATTCTTCAATGCATAACCTGTTAAATTCCAAGATAAATTGGAATTCTACAGGCATAAGTCTGTAAAAATTCAAGTTCATCTTGAAACTTAACATTTTGTTTTTCCTGTGCAAGCATTTTTTTCTTATTGTGCACTGAACCTTATTTAAGTACCCGAGTCGAACTTTTAGACCTAATTTCGTGCATTAACATGCTTAATTTTGAGTAGATAAAAGGAGGAATAAAGCAGGTTTTTATTCTCATTGTCACTAAACCCTGCTTTGTCCCTTAAACCTCTAGTTACTGCCCAAATCAGACGTTAAGAGGAGGAAGCAGGGTTTGGCGGAACTCTATTAAAAAATTGTATATAGAGCAGAAAATGACGTAAACCCTGCTTCCTCCTTTTAACATCTGATTTGGGCAATAACTAGAAGTTGGAAGTATGCAATGTTAAAACAAAGGGTTTAGAAGGATGTAAACAGGTATATAAAATTTCGACTCGGATATTTGTATACACATCTGGGCATTGTTACTTTGTGACATTCATTTGAAACGTCATTAAGTGCAACCGTGCAATGTGAAAATGTCCTCATATAACGTTAATATCGAACATCAAACAACGTTATTTTGTGAATTCCATTGCGCACATTCAAAAATAATAAAATAATTATATAAAAGCTAATACTCTTACTATCAAAAACAAAATTCAAACATAATAAAATGAATTGACTTTTCCTGTATACCGATAATTATTATAATTTACGGTCAAACTCACACACCTTTCCTCATCTAAATTTCTTGGAATGAGATCTCACTCTTAATGGAGTGGGACTTGGTGTCGTCGATTCAAGAGTAAAAAATTCACAATCGAAGAATGAGATCTCACTCTTTTGAAGTAAATTTTTCACTCTTGAATCGAGTGACCTAATTCCTACTCCAAGAAATTTAGAGTGTTGATTTTAAATTTTCCAACATATGTACACGTATTTTTTCATTTTTTTGTTTAGTGTCCAAATGCACAAGTTATGAATTTTCAAAATTTCGATTTTTTAGAGATGGACCTATTTTCAATAGCCTCTAACTATAAAACTATTGAATATACAAAAATTTCGCAAATAGAAAAAAAGTTTCTTTTTCCCTCAACTTTTAAACAATATTAACGAAAAAAATGTTTTTTGAATTTTTTATAGAAATTTATTAATTTTTTATAAACAATTTAAGTTTT
>WNHD01010011.1:0-13126 GCA_011057455.1 Ganaspis sp. Gsp50
TTAAATACTTTAAAATATTTCCAAATACTTTCCAATACTTCAAAATATCTTAAAATAATTCAAAAAATCTTAAAATATTTCAAAATATCTTAAAATACTTCAAAATATCTTTAAATTATTTAAATATACTTCAAATTACTTCAAAATACTTCAGATTTCATCAAAATAATTTAGACTACTTCAAAATACTTTAAAATATTAAAAAATACTTGAAATTACTTTAAAATATTTCAAAGTACTTCCCAATACTTCAAAGTACTTAAAAACACTCAGAAACCCTTGAAATTGCTTGAATATACTTCAAATTACTCTAAGATACTTCAGACTTCTTCAAACTACTTAAAAATATTCAAAAATACTTAAAATGTCTTTAAAATATTTCAAAATACTTAAGACTACTTTAAGATATTTTCAAATACTTTTTAGTACTTCTAAATATTTAAAAACACTTAGAAAACCTTAAAATTATTCAAATATACTTCAAATTACTTTAAAATAATTAAGAATTTTATAAAATACTTTAGACTACTTCAAAATACTTTAAAATATTAAAAAATACTTGAAATTATTTTAAAATATTTCCAACTACTTCTCAATACTTCAAAAATATGTAAAAATACTTAAAATGTCTTTAAAATATTTCAAAATACTTGAAATGTCTTTAAAATATTCAAAATACTTAAAACTACATAAACATACTTCAGACTATTTCAAAATACTTCAAAATATTTAAAAATACTTAGGAAACCTTAAAATTATTTAAATATACTTCAAATTACTTTAAAATACTTCAAACTTCTTCAAAATACTTTAAAGTATTAAAGAATACTTGAAATTACTTTAAAATATTTCGAAATACTTCCCAATACTTTAAATATTTTAAAATACTTCAGAATGCTTCAAAATACTTTAGACTACTTCAAAATACTTTAAAGTATTAAAGAATACTTGAAATTGCTTTAAAATATTTCGAAATACTTTAAAGAACTTTAAAATATTTCCAAATACTTTCCAATACTTCAAAATATTTAAAAACACTTAGAAAACCTTAAAATTTTTTGAATGTACTTAAAAGTACTTTAAAATACTTCAGACTTCTTTAAAATACTTCAAAATAATTAAGAATATTTAGAATGTCTTTAAATTATTCTAAAATACTCTAAATTACCCTAACATACTTCACACTAATTGAAAATATTTAAAAATACCTAACACGTCTTTAAATTATTTAAAAGTACCTAAAACGTCTCTAAATTATTTAAGAATACTTAAAATTACTTTAATATATTTCCAAACAGTTTCAAATGCTTCAAAATATTTAAAAACACTTAAGAATATTAAATATACTTCAAATTTCTTGAAAATACTTTAAAAGTGAAGAAAAATTTGTAGAAACCCTGAATAATATAAAACAATGCTTCCCTATGAGGAAGCAAAAAATAAATAAAATAAAAGTAAAAACGATGAAATAAATTTTAAATATAAATAAAGACGTGCACCATAAATACAAAAATATGAAAAACTAATTGTCTTTTTTCGTTTTTAGAGACACTACAGGCTACTGCGAGAAGAGCTGAACAAACTGCCAACGCCGGACGGACTCGAAGATCTGGTGGAGCCTCTGCCTTCTCCAGGTTCTCCAATTGAACTGTCAGGTACACCAGGTACCCCGAGTTCGCCTGCAACATCAGTTGTTAATTCCACGACTGCCATAAGCGCACCACACAACAATCCAGTCGCCTCCATGAGCAATGCCAGTGCCGCGAGTCTCGTTCATCACGAAATTGACACTGACGTCGAAATGGAGAAGATGGTTTCCAAAGTGTGCGAATAGCTAATGAGTGTTAGTAGAGATTGTTGGACATTTTAAAAAGTCTATTTCCTAGTGTTTTAAACGACGATTAAAAACAAACAAACAAAAGAAATTAAAGGGAAGCAGTGACCGCAAGGAACTCTCAACTTCCCCAATTGAGTCGTCGTTAAACGAATTCAATACTGGAAATTAATTAACCGTGTTTTAATTACACTTTCAGCTACCGGTGTGATTAATTGACACGAGTCCCGTTGATTTCCACGAGTGTGATTTATTGCTACGAGTATGTTAAATCGACTATCGAGAGAGGCAAGAGTAAATGAATCTGCATGAAAGGGTGAGACCTATTTTTTTTCCCCCATGAATTATAGTCGCGTATAACTACTTTCGCTTTTTCAGACAAAAATCTTCAAACCTCGCTTTGTCGCGCAAACTACTCTAGGTTTTTTTTCCCCGAAAAAGGGTTCACAATGGCGTGATTTTTTTCTCTAGGAAAACATTTTCTTTACTAGAAAACATTATTTTCTTTTCTAGAAAAAATTGATTTTTTTCCTCTAGAATTAATTGATTCTTTTTCTCTAGAACAAATTGATTTTTTTCTCTAGAACAAATTGATTTTCTCTACCAGAAAAAAATGATTTTTTTCTCTAGCAAACGCAGATTTTCTTTTCTAGCGAAAGTTGATTTTCAATTCATTGAACTTGATTTTTCTAGAAAGAAAAAACAAGGGAGTAAATTCTTTTAGAGACAAAGTTCTGCTTGACAAAAAAGTTGTAAAGAAAAGAATTAGAAAGTCTAGAAAAAAATTCTAGAGAAAAAGATTCAGGAACCAACATTTAGGGAAAGAATTCTAGAAGAAAATTTAGAGAAAAAAATCCTAGAAGAAAATTTAGAGAGAAAAAATTCTAGATAAAGATGTGAAGAAATTCTTTTTGACAACAAAAAGCATTAAGAAAACTCTTTTTTAGTGTCGACTTGCCAAGAAAATGAAGAACAAGTTCTCTTGTGATTTAGATGTTTTTTTTGCTAAGTCAATTTTAAAAATATAAAATTATGCTGGAGATTTATCTTCTTGGTAAGTTGAAATATTCGGGGTTTGAAATTTGTGTCTGAAATTCTTTATGTATGGCGAGAGAACAAAAAAAAAGAAAGCCTAAGCTTCGTGAGTCGAATAGAAAAACTAAAAAAAGGAAATATCATGAATGGATAAACTGCTTTTATTTTTTTACTTTACGAGTCTAGAATATTTTTAGCAAAAGTGCGGTAATCAAAATCTTTTTCTCGTAAATTTTATCTAAAAGGAAAGTCGTCAATTATTATATTTAAAAAAAAGTGATGTTTATTTAATTCAAATATTGGCAAATTTTTATTTTATTTTTTTTCCTTATAGTGTTTTTTTTAATTATCTTTCACTTTATCATTAGATTTTTTATTTTTCTTAATTTCTTTTGCTTTTTTCACTATTTTGTTTTTTTTCTCGTTTTTCACTTGTCATTCTTTTTTCTCGTTTTTCTTTTCCTTTCCTTTTTTGTTTTCTTTCTATTTTTTGTTTTCTATTTTTTGTTTTCCATTTTTTGTTTTCCATTTTTTGTTTTCCATTTTTTGTTTTCCATTTTTTGTTTTCTATTTTGTTTTCTATTTTGTTTTCTCTATTTTGTTTTCTTCCTATTTTTTTCTATTTATTTTCTTTCTGTTTCTTGTTTTCTTCCTATTGTTTCTCTTTCCTTTTTTCCTTTTTTCACTTTTACATCTTTCGTTTTTTACTCGCCTTTTACCTGTTTTTTAATCGCTTCCTTCACTTTCTTTTTTTTTTTTTTTTTTTAAAGGAACTCGTTTTTGTTTAATTATAATATGTGTTTAAACTTTATCTTAAAATATTCGTTTTGTGACTTTTAAAGTTACGCAAAGATTTTTGTTTGTTTGTTTAAAAGAAAATGTATGTTCTCTGAAATGAGAAAATGATAGATGAAAAATTTAGTGCGTACTTATGTTTTGTCGTTTATTTTTTTCTTTTTCAATTTTTTTTTAAATTTTCTTTTTTAAATTTTCTAATAAAAGTGTCAATGAAGTGCATTTGTAGATAGTGTGTGATTATTAGATATACGCGACGATTGTGAGAGCGCTATTACCGTTGAAACCGATATTTGTAAATAATCTTTAGTAAATCGTATTTCACACACGCATAAAACTCACATGTGCACGCATGACGCGTACAAGCAGTACATACGCATAGATATGTGTTTATAATTTTAAACGTAACTGCAAGAATGCTCTATAAAAAAAAAAGAAACAAAATCGTATTGTATTTGACGCATGAACTCCAGTAAACGATTATGAACGCTGTGACGTGATTTGATGCTTGGAACGGAGAATGTGTATAATTATTTATAATAAACAATTATTATCACGCACTTCTTTCGTTTTTCGCGATTTTTTCTTGCTGAGTATTTCGTATTTTAATCAGTATTTCGTATTTCAATGAGTATTTCGCATTTAAATGAGTATTTCGCATTTAAATGAGTATTTCGCATTTTAATAAGTATTTCGTATTTTAATGAGTATTTCGCACTTCAATGATTATTTCGCATTTTAATGAGCATTTCGCATTTCAATGAAATAAAAGGCTAATTTTAGATTTTATGATTTATTGAGAACTCGAGAGTAACGATTTCGATTTTATTCTTCCTCTTCTGGTTCCGGTTCGACTATCTTTTTGTGCCAGTATTTTGGTATTGCTTCGGGATATTTTTCTGTGAAGTAGCTTCTTACGTCTCCGTATTCCGCTCTCAGTTGCAGTCGCACGTCCTCTTTGTTTCTCAATTTTTCCGCTTTACGTAAATGCAATTGCCAGGTTCGAAATTTTGTGTAAAACGGTGGGTATTTCTGCTTTTGTAGAACCACCTTTCCGCCCATTACATATTGCGTGAAATCCATTAGTTCAGTCGAAGGAATTTGTGCTTCTGTTCGTAGAACTGAAGGAGTCGCGACAACCTGGGGAAAGTAGCCGAGCTCTTTTCGAAACTCGACCAAGTGCAACTTTTTGTCCTCTGCTAGATCTTGATGGGTTTTCTGAAACGTATTTCGATTAACTCAATTTTCGTCGATTGCTTTTTTAAAACAGGAAAAATAATTTTTTTTTCTCTTTTTGAAATTTTGCATCAAAGAAGCATCTGATGCTTCTTTTGTTTGCAAAGTTTCTTTGTAATTTCTTTGCAATTTCTTTATAATTTCTTTGTAATTTCTTTGTAATTTCTGAAGTAATGTTTCGTTAATGGGTATTTACCTGACGCATTAATCCAATTAAAAAGGCCTTCGTTAGCGTTTGAACGTTAGTGGTCCCTTCGATTTTTGCATAAAGATCTTTAATACCAATCAGTTCACAGATGCTTTTTATCGCTCGATGACAAACCAATCCGTAGCCTGGATTCTTTTGCTTCACGTAAATTTTGCAGTTTCCGAATTGGGTGAAAAAGTCGTGGAAAACTAGGGCCAAAAATAATTTTTTGTTTTATAAATATTTTTTATTCTTTAAATTTTAAAATTTTAAATTTAAACTTTTAAATTTAAAATTAAAATTTTTAAATTTAAAAAATATTAAGGTTTTTGGGTTTTTTAAATTGTAAGGTTTTTGAGTCTTCGAATTTGTTAATTACGAAAATGTCATACCAGTATGTTCGTTGTATCGAGAAACGTAAAATAATTTCTTTCCAGAGCTGTTTCTCGCATTCCTTATTGCCGTATTATTATCGATAGATTTACCCAAAGCTATGCCCACTAATCCATTTCCATTTCCTGTAACAACAAACGACGAAAAGTTCCTCACTCTGCCCATATTTCCGGTCATGTGACCCACAATTTTGTGTTCTAGGATCACAGTCTCGAATCCATCAAACGTATCTAAAAAAAGCATTTAATTGTAAATTGTTGAATTTAAATTCAAATTTCTATTTTAAATTCGATCATTGAAAGGTAGGATTAATTTCAATTTGGATGCTTGAAGAATGCATTCAAATTTGGATAAATATTAGAATTTATAGTTCTTGAGTAAAATAAAATTGTAGACAGAATATAGGAGACAAAAAATAGTAGAAAAAATAGCAGACAAAAAATAGAAAAAAATAGTAGAAGAAATAGGAGACAAAAAATAGTAGACAAAAATAGTAAAAGAAATAGGAGACAAAAAATAGTAGAAAAAAATAGTAGAAAAAATAGCAGACAAAAAATAGTCGAAAAAAATAGTAGAAAAAATAGTATTAAAAAAATACCTTCGCCTACTGGATCTGGGGGACCGATTTTTTTGCCTCCTAATTTGGCACTGGTCCATCCTCTGTCGAGCGGATGGACTTTTGCTTTTTTAAACTTATTTCCGGAATCTCTTATTGTTTGTACTTTTCTGTCGTATTCAGGATCGTCAGGAAGTCGTTGCTGTTGAACTAGAGTTTTTCCTTGGATCACTGGATTTGTCAAACCAGGCCACAACATTCTCTTTTTACCATAACCAATTCTTTGACCAGCATTCAAATTCCTTCTCTGTTTTGCTGAACCTCTTTTTCCTCTACCTCTTCTTTTTCCTGCGTTACTCACACTCGTCACGGACTTCCATAATTCCTCTCCACTTTCTGAAATTTTTTAAATATATTAAAAAGTAAAAATCACTTCATTTATACAAGTAACGTTTATAATGTTTGCCTTCTTAATGCAGTTTTTCTTCCTTTCTTCATACAAAAACAAAAAAAAAACTAGAGAATGGAATGTACGTTTTCTTTAATTATCAAATACTTACTTCTGTTGAAAAAAGATGCTGTTCGTTGAGGACATTTTATTGGCAATTGTGGAGATAACAAGTGTACGGATTTTATTCCAGTATTTACAATCCCTGAAAAAAGAATCGAACACTATTTTATAGTAATCGTGAATTTCTTTTAACAATCGTAAATTGTTTTTTAATGTCCGAAAATTGTTTTTTAATATTCGTAAATTGTTTTTTTAATCATTTTTTTAATCATTTTTTAATCATAGTTTTTTAATCATTTTTTTTTAATCATAGTTTTTCAATCATTTTTTTAACCATAGTTTTTCAATCATTTCTTTTTAATCATAGTTTTTCAATAATAGTAAATAGTTTTTAAATAATAGCACATTATTTTTTTAAAAAAGAAAAACACTGACCAGTTTGTTATAACCTCAAAATTATTACAAAATTCGTCTGTGTTTCGCACACGGTGGTTTTCCAATAAATATTAAATAGACAATCTTAATCATAAATATTCCAGAAGGTTTTTTGCTCTCTAAATACAGGAAAATTGGTATTTTTCCACAAAAAGCAGCAGCCGGGGCGCAACTTTTTGAGGTTAAGTTGAAAACAAGTTTTTTAAATTGATCTTAAAATGACATGAAAGATAATTTTTTAATTGTACCACATTTGCATACTTTAGAGAAATAATACTCACTAAGCTCTAAGTTGTTGACAGTTTTCAAAGATTGAGTTATCTGGCCACAAAATCGTAAAATTCGAAATGCCATTTCTTTTGATTTCGAGTACAATTTGAAGTTCAAACAAATTCTTTTCTATAATCTAATTTGCTTCATTGATATAATTTTCCTTCGAAAATTGTTTCTTAGAATGTACAAAAGCTTAAAATATAAGTAAAAATAAAACTCAATTCAAGATTAGAAATTTTCAATTCTATTGACCAGCTATTGATAAATGTTTGAAGTGTCGGTAAATTAATTATCTTTAATATCATTAGAGTGTCGGTATGAAAAGATTAGAGAAGATAATTTAGAATAACGAGAAAATAATCAGTTGTAGATAAGGTAGGACATTAGGATAACTTATCACAAATAGAGGGCGCTGCAGTGTTCAAAATTTTAAATTACCAAAAAAAATTCGTTTATTCGTTTAATAGTAAGCGTTCTTCATTCTTGACATAATTTTGATTTTCTTCCTAATTACAGCATTTAACAGTGTTAGCAACAAATATCAGTCTTAGCTCTTTGGAAATAAACTTTTCGCGTAATTGGAAAATTGTGACGGCAAAAAGAGATGATGGAAAAATTCGAATTGTTTATCAAACTTAACCTAGTTCTGCCGTAAGTAAATATACGTTTTCTTTTATTCATTATAGTAATTTTCAGTATTGTGTTAGATCGCTGAAAATCCGAAAGTACTTTTTATCGAGAAAGCTTTTTTGTAAAGAGGGTTTTCTTATATACCTTGTTTTTAAATATATTTAAAAACAAGGTATAAGAAAATAATATATATATTATTTGTCTTATAGGTCTTGTAGTGAGATACGAAATTATTTCGCCGGCTTGGAACAATACAACATTTCAGGTGACAATATAAAAACGTTACATTTCAGAAAGCTAAAAATACTGTTTCAATTTTTTAAGTTGTCAACAGTTGTTAAAATTCAGAGAGGTTAAACAACAACTGATATATGAAGTTCTAAACAAATGTGTTCAATTCTAGGCCGCACATAACCCCAAAGATGAAGAAGAAATGTGTTCAATTAATACAAAAGGTATTTAAAAAAAATAAAATACCTTGAAGAAGTTCGTAAAAAGTTATATGTAGTTCAAAAGTACCTTTGTCAGTGGAAAAAGGAAACTATATCACAAAGTATCGTTTCACTTCGTGAAAACGATTTATGGCACTTGATGGAAAATAAATTAATTCCAGGAAAGTACTATGATTTTTATAACAATATATTGAGTTAATTTAAAAAATTGGCAAATTTAATGTAAAATAAAATTTATCAAGTTTCATTCATAATATTGATTGTTGACGTTTTACAATATCTAACAGTGTAAAATAATTACGTAATTTTAGATTTTGATGTAAAACTTGAAAAGGGATAATTTAACCTATAAAAAACGTGTTTAAACTTAAAAAAAAATTATTAATAAAAAGGTTTCTTAGAAAAAATTCCGATAATCGATCATTCTAATATAATTACTTTAAATTTACTACTTATTAATTTTTTACTTTAAAATAAAAATTAATAAAATAGATAGAAAATTAAAACAAAATGAAATAAAATGAAAAGTCGTTATTTTATATACATAACACGTATACAAACATGTCATGTTTGTTTACATAACATGTCCTGCGCTTTTTACACTTTCAATTAATAAGTAAATAGTCGTTAAATGACAAAAAACAACAAAATTGACAAGGAACAAAATTGACAAGGAACAAAATTGACAAGAAACAAAAGTGCCAAAAAACAACAAAGCTGACAAGAAACAAGTTCTACAGATAAAATAATTGAACGTTCCGCTTTAGATGTTGTAAACCGTCTGGGAGAACTTTTGCCAATCGTTAGCACTACTGAACTGCATCTGACTGCACAAGGTCGCTTGCAAGCAAATACGTAAATAGCATATCAGCGTCTATCGAGGCAGCTCTTGAAGCAGTTACTCATGTGCACCCAAGTATACACAAGTCGTCAACACAATCTCCCAGGGAATCCCAGCAGTGCGTGTGTCAAAGAATTCTCCCCGAGTGACATCGTCTCTTTGCATTTCCAGGTGGGCTGGATCGACCCCGGCGTTATGGCGCGCACCACGTGACTTGTACCACTCAGGAGGTGGCATCCAGTCCATTCCATTGGCCAGACATCACCCCAGGCTCTCCGCTACACCAACCATCCTCACACCCGGGAGAAAAAGCCGCGCAGGCGGTGCCGAAACCCCAACCAATGGAGTCGCACAACGCAGCCGATTGGCGCCATCCAGCCAATGGCGAACCCGCCCCAGCCCACTTCTCCGGCTCTCGAGGTGGGAAGCCCTCATCTCACGCAAAAGGGGACATCTCATCACGACTCTTGGTACCTAGCAGGCACTTCTCCGTAGTGGGCACTCCACTCATCGTGTCGTCTACGGGCTTCGGCGAGGCTGTGGGCCGCCCGGGCGAACAAGCCAACGTTGGTCGAGTGGGTCTAAGCGGCTGTGAGGACCTCTCCAGGAGAACCCAACAGTCCTCTCCATTCATTCATCCATCCAGCCAAGCATCCATCCATACAGCAGCCGCGCTCCTCTCCACGGAGAGAGAGTGTATCCTCGACGAAGGTGGAGGCGAAAAGTGGTTGCTACATCTACCATCGTCTATCGGTAGAGTCCAAGGACTCAAAGACCCTCCGGGTGATTTCAGTCGGCCGCCGGCCGGCTCTGCCGGCCACTACCGCGCCACCACGTGTCTTTATCTTCTTTTTAAATACATTAACAAGTGAGTGACCTTTCGCCTTTTTCTGAAGATTTCCGTGAACCAAAGTTGTTTATTCCAAGTGTTCTCAGTGACGCCCTAGTGCTCGATATTTGTCCACAATTCGTTTTTTAAGACAACAATTTATCGTCTTTTTCTTCTTTTCTTCTGCTTCTTCTTCTTCTTTTTCTTCTTTTTCTTCTGCTTCTTCTTCTTCTTCTTCTTCTCCTCTTCTTCTTCTTCTTCTCCTCCTCTTCTTCTTCTCCTCCTCTTCTTCTTCTTCTCCTCTTCTTCTTCTTCTTCCTCTCCTCTTCTTCTTCTTCTCTTCTTCTTTTGTGATTGTGGCCTTGCGAAGTGAAATTTTGAAAAAACTATTTGGGAAATAAATTTTGGAAATAACTTTTGAAGTGTTCGGTTATTGGAAGAGTGCGGTATTTTCGAGTTTTGGGACTGCATCAACGGAAGCTGCATTTGTGTCTGGAATTTGGTGCAATTGTTGTATGCAATTGCAACCATCTACAATTTGCTGCAATTATCATCTGCAATTGTTGCAACTGTCATCTGCATTTGTTGCAACCATCTACAATTTGCTGCAATTATCGTCTGCAATTGTTGCAACTGTCATCTGCATTTGTTGCAACCATCAACAATTTGCTGCAATTACCATCTGCAATTGTTGCAACTGTAATCTACAATTTGCTGCAACTATCTACAATTTGATGCAACTATCTGCAAGTTTTTGCAACTGTCGTCTACAATCGCTGGAACTTAAAACTCCCTTGGATCCGTTCAATTCAAACTGACATCAATTGCTTCAAACAATTTTTCAACTCATTTGCATCAGTTGCTCCAAAATATTTCAACTTACACCAATTGCAACCGAAATTTACATCAATTGCACAAACAATTGCAACCCAAAATTTGCAGCAGTTGCTTCAAAAGATTTCAATTTACACCAATTGCAACCGAAATTTCCATCAGTTGCCTCGAACAACTGTAACCAAAATTTACATCAGTTTGGAACGATTTCAATTTACAGCAGCTTCAAACAATTGTAACCAAAATTTACATCAGTTTGGAACGATTTCAATTTACATCAGTTTGGAACGATTTCAATTTACAGCAGCTTCGAACAGTTGCAACTACCACTTGCCTGGAACCGCATTTTGCAGACAATTAGAACCACTGTACCTGCAACTTTCACATCTCGGAGGAATTGGAATGAGTTTTCAAAAGCGACTTTTTGCCGTCGTTGACCGGATCTTTTGATTTTCGAAGAACCCTTTCAGCGCCAGTTGTTGCTGCAAGAAATTTTGAACAAGCAACTTCTATTTTAGAAGATACATTACCCATTTCTGACTGTGACTGTTGCACCCTTGAATTTAACAATACCCGGTGAACTTAGTGATTCCAAGTGATAGTGTTGAACATTTTTTTGGTAAATCTGTGAACATAAACATTACTTGCTGCGAGAGAAGAGTCACCTTCTAGTACAAAATCATTACTTGCTGCAAAAGATTATCCTGCCGCATACAAGAAACTACTGCAGAATTGTCACAAAATCCTTCTATGGAGAATCAGCTTCTCTCGTAGGAATGTTTAAGATGTGATTGAAACTAACAGACATGGAGGACTAGAGAAAAAAAAAGCAGAGGAACCCTACAAAGCAGAAGAATCCGGATAAACAGCAGTGCCGAAAAGCAGAAGAGTCCGAAAAAGCAGAAGTGTCGGAAAAAGAACAGTAGAAAAAAGCAGAGCAGTCGAAAACAGCAGAGAAGTTGAAAAAGCAGAGCAGTCGACAAAGCAGAGGAGTCGAAAACAGCAGAGAAGTTGAAAAAGCAGAGCAGTCGAAAACAGCAGAACAGTCGAAAAAAGCAGAGCAGTCGGAAAAGCAGAGGAGTCGAAAAAAGCAGAGCAGTCGACAAAGCAGAGGAGTCGAAAACAGCAGAGAAGTTGAAAAAGCAGAGCAGTCGAAAAAAGCAGAGCAGTCGACAAAGCAGAGGAGTCGAAAACAGCAGAGAAGTTGAAAAAGCAGAGCAGTAAAAACCGAACAACGAGATGCAGCAGACCTAGAAAAAAGTGCTCACGCGTAGAAAAGAAGGAGAATGTTGGACGAAAGTTTAGGATAAGACCGGCTCCACCATTCTGCTTAGCCGGAGCCTCAAGTACTTCGACAGTGTCGAGGTCCCCGAAATGAGCGGTGGTAGTGGCGGCGGAAACGGTGCCGGCAGCCAAGGCACGAATAATGCTTCCTACCACCAGCATCAGCAGCAGCACACTCAATTGGAACAGGCAGGTCTCCTGCCGGACTTGAACGGCGTGGACCTGGCTATGAGCCTTTCCCCCAAGCAGCACTCGTCTCACGTTCAACCTGGTGCTCACACGACTCCCTTCAGTGTTTCGGACATTCTGTCGCCGATCGAGGAGTCTTATCGGAAGCTAGAGCTAGCCGCCGCGGCAGCTGTTGGGGTCGGCGTCGTCACGCATCCCCAGGGATCGCCCTACACGAATGCTTGTGGTGCTCGGGTCGGTGGTAACACGGGTAGCTCGAGCGCTAGTAGTGGTAGTCCGCCTCTTCACGGAGGCTCAACACCCGGAGGAAGCACTCCGGGGCCCGTTACGGGCACGAACGGTGCAATTGGTGCGGGAAGTGTTGGTGCAGGTGGTGCAATGAGTGCTATGGGCAATCCTTATGCGACAATGCAGCTCACGTCGCAATATCAATACTGCGCTGCGGAATTGTCACCCTATCATCATGGAGGTCCTGGCGTCGGCGGCGGAGCAACCGCTACCGATCCGATGCGATCGCACGGAGTCTCGTCGCATCATCATCCTTGGTACGCTCCAGCGCCTCCGCCGACCAATGATGCGCGATTTGCCAGTGAGTACTCGCATTGCATTTCAGAATAATGTCAAAGTGCCTATTGTGAAACGGTTTTTCAGAAGATTCAACTTTCTTCTTTTAAGGAGGTTCTATCAGACGTAACTAGTCAAATCAGCAACTGTTACTTTTTCATCAATTTTGTTATTATTTAATACAATTTGACTATATATCATGTTCTATTTAATGTTATTCCCTGTTAACATGTTTTAAAAAGCCATAA
>WNHD01010012.1:0-10519 GCA_011057455.1 Ganaspis sp. Gsp50
AAAATACTTTAGACTCCATCAAATACTTTAAAATTTTTATAAATACTTAAAATTACTTTAAAATATTTCCAAATACTTTCCAATACTTCAAAATATTTTAAAATACTTATAATAAAACAACTTAAAAATATTTCCAAAAACTTCCCAATAATAATTCAAATTATTTTAAAATACTTCAAAATATCTAAAATACTTCAAAATCTTTAAAACATTTCAAAATACTTGAAAATACTTAAAAATATTTCAGATTACCTCAAAATACTTAAATTCACTTTAAATATAATTACCAAATATTTTTCAATGTTTCAAAATTTTTTAAAATACTTCATAATACATTTGAAAACACTTAAAATGTCGTAAAGTTATTTCAAAATATTTAAAACTAATTTAAAATACTCCAGACTACTTCAAAAACTTCAAAATATATTTCAAGATACTTATAAATGTTTAAAATTTTGAAATTAAAGGAATAAACGCATTCTCTAAAATGTATTTAAATAAACACTGAAAAAGATTTAAAAATATTAAAAATTACTCCATAATATTTTAATATACTTTAAATGACTCTAAAAAACTTCAATATATTGCAAAGTATTTAAAAATTTTAAATCCTTTATTTATTTTTTTTTTACTATTTTAAGTATTAAATTAAGTATAAAAACATTTAAAAATATTATAGTTTTTCAAAACTTTTTAAAAGTACCCATTTCAAATACTATACAGACTACTTAAAAAAATCAAAAATATTTAAAATTACTTGAAAATACTTAAAATGGTTTTAATATTAAAAATAAAGACCTTGAGTAATTTAAATTCAAAAAAAAATTATTCTTGCAATAAGTCTAAGTCCATTAATTGAAAAACATTCATTTTTTGAAAACTAATTCAAATTCTTACAAAATATTGAAAAATTTATTTTTTTATCACACACACACAAAATATTATGGAAATTTTTCTATTTTTCTCATGGAGATCATGCAAAACTCATTGAATGAAAGGAAATCAATTATGTTTTTTTAAATTAACAGCAAGAAATTATCTAACGTTCTTTAAGTTTTTGTTATCCTTTTGTTATCCTTTTTGTGATCCTTTTTATTCCAAAATCTCCTTTTTATGGAAGAAAATCCCCTTTTTTAAAATGAAAAATCCCCTTTTACACCTAAAATTGAACGAAAAAACGACTGTGATCCCTGCACTTATTTTCACACTTATTTTCATCTTTATTGTATTACTATTTACTGTATTACTTATTTTTACACGGAGAAAAAAATTTGATGTAGATAAATTTTTACGATCTTTTTGCATTCATTTCATGAAATATCAAATGTTTGTAAAACACACAAATTGACGCTGATTTTATTATAATTTTGGAGTCAAAAATTGTAATTTATTTATCTATATAATACTTATTGTTTTTGTACTTGCTTTTATACCTACCGTATTACTAATTAATAAAAATAATAAATAAAATATTATAAAAATAAAAATAATAATAACAAATAATAAATAAAATATTATAAAAATAAAAATAATAATAACAAATAATAAATAGCAAAGAATAGCAAAAAATAATTAAAAAAATAATAATAGCAAATAAATAAAAATATGGAAATAACACGAAAAATATAGAAACAGATGAAAGAGAAGAAATTATTGAAAATGTAAACCAGATTAAAATTAATGAACCAAAAAGTCCGTTGTTGGAGAAGTGTAGATCTTAAACCACGAGTATCTTCTTTCATCGTCAAAATTACTTTCTCATTTTTTATCAATCAGCTAATGATTGCTTTTTCATATTCTATATAATAGTATACTAATAGTACACCATTGGTTATCTGTTTGATTAGCTTTTGATGATATCTATCTATTGATTACCTATACCTTTTTTAATTACCTTCTTTTAATTATCTCCGCTATTAGTTACACCCGTTTGTTAATTGTCCTTTTTTAATTTTCATTCCCGTCCAATACCCAAGTATTTTTAGATTCTTTCCACATTTTTCTTAGAATTTTTGTCCCATTTTCAGAAGTTTTGTCTTATTTTAAAATTTTTTTGATTCATTTTTTAAATTTTTGTCCCATTTTTAGACGTTTTGTCTTATTTTAACATTTTTTTAATTCATTTTTAGAATTTCTGTCCCATTTTTAGACGTTTTCTTATTTTAAAATTTTTTTGATTCATTTTTAGAATTTTTGTCGCATTTTTAGATGTTTTGTCTTATTTAAAATTTTTTTTGTTTCATTTTTAGATTTGTTGTCTCATTTTTAGATTTATTGCCTTATTCTTAGACATTTTTGGTACCATTTTCAGATTTTTGTTTCATTGTTAGATATTTTGGCTTACTTTTATGATTTGTCTTATTTTTAGATTATTTGAAGTTTTGTTTCGCCTTTTTATACAAGAGGAATTATTAGTTGAGAATTTTCTTACCGCATCGTGATCACTAGCTTCGTGTGTCAACGCTTCTCTCGATTCATTTCGATGCGTGTCTTCTTCTTCTATACCTGCTCCACTTCCGGCCCAATAATCCTCTGTCGCATCATCAACTGCCGCTTCTTCTCCTGCTGCATCAAGTTCCGAATTCTCGTGACTTGTCGCCTGTCAAAAATAAACTCAAACATTTTGATCCCAAATATAGTTTACGTAGTGCGAAAATTCTATTAAAGTAAATGTGGTTTAATAAACTTCATAGAAACGTTTAAAAAAATTTTTAAAATATTAAAATGTTTTATATTTTTTTACGCAACTTTTGAAATTTCCTAGTTCTTTTTTGTTTTTATTAGTTTTGTTTTTACTAGAGTAAAATGGTCAAAGAATTCTTACCCTGCACCTTGCAATGACTACGGCCAACATCCACACAATAAAGTATCTGCAACAATAAACAAAATTTTTAATTAGTAAGGTATTTTTGTATATTTTAAAATATTTGCTTTCTTGAGATTTTCATGATTGAGATCGCTTTTGAAATTTGCTTTCTCTTTTTTGCAATATTTACATGTTTTTGAAATTCACATTCTTTGAGACGTTTTTAAATGTTATATTTCTTGAGATTTAAATTCTTTGAAATTTTATATTTCTTGAGATTTAAATTCTTTGAAATTCAAATTCTTTGAGATTCTTTTAGATTTGCATTCTTTGAACTGCGACATTTATTCTGACAATTCTTTAAATTGAAAATTTATTCATATCAGTAATTCGCATAGGTCTAGAAATTAATTTTCTAAATCAACGTCAAAGAATAGGAATCCATTATTCACTAACAATAAAGTAAAGAAAAGACCATTCGAAAGAAAATTACAATTTCTTTAGCGAAGCAAAGGAAATGCGTGAATGGAAAAAATGTAAAATATGCAACAAGCACTAAAAACGATAATAAAAGCAGAGTCCTCGTTTTAAGTAAGGAAGTGACAAAATGTCTTGCCACATTATTTAAGGATGATGGCGTATTGTATAAAATTATGCGACATAATGGTTTGAAAATAAATGGCCGAAACGGGGTTGCAAAACAACTTTGTTTCTCCACCGATCGAAGAGAAGATATGCAGCGATAAACATCGCTTGACGTAAGATTGAAGTGGACGAAAGAAGAAGGATAATTTCTTCAGTTTGTCTTCATTACTAGTATCACTGCCACTGATGAAAAATCGCGATAAATTCTGAACTCTGCTCGTGCTACGATATTACCCATTATTCGTGATCACTAATTACAAACCATCATCGTATTGACCTGCTAAACTCTACCAAGATATGTAATCATCTCTAATCACCAGGTAAAAGACTTTCGGTAAGACTTAATCATCTCGTGCAGTTTCTGCTCTATATAGCAATATCCCGAGAAAGTATTGAATAAAAATAAGTAATATTTAAGATATAATTATGTCTTTAGTGCAAACATGCGATGTTACGTTCGTTATGAATAATCATGTATTATTATCAATTTTGCGTATGTAATGTTGTAATTGTTGCTTGTAGCTTAATCGCTGTTATTTGTGTCAATGTTATTTGTCTTGTTAACATTATTACGTGTGGATTGCTACATTTATTATTAAGATTGTTACATTTATTATTAAGATTGTTACACTTATTATTAATATTGCTACATTTATTATTAACATTGCTACATTTATTATTAAGATTGCTACATTTATTATTAACATTACATTTATTATTAACATAGTTACCTGCATCATTACTACGTTTATTTCCAACATTGCTACACTTATTATTACAATTATGACAAAGATTATCATTCTTGCATGTTAGAATTGAAGCTATCAAATCCGTTAACGGTTTTCGAAATGCAGCACATTTTCGCCAAAGAATAAAACGCTTTTATTTCCCTGTTATTTCAATTTTCCGTTTCTAATTATTCAACATTTACGGTATAAGGTAATAATAAATTGTAGCACCTTTATGTTAGATAAGTGAGAAAATAAAATACAGCCGGATAATTTATTTGCACAACTGTGTTAACAGTACGTCAATAAAGAAAGGATTATACGAGCATGAGTTTTTTCGGCGTGAAACAGTAATTTTCTGTATCGTTGGGATATAAATCAGGGATTAGTGATCAATAAATCAGTAATAATTGAATCAACAAATGATTATCTACTCGATCCGCATGATAGATTGACGTGCGTAGGAGAGACGTAACTCTCTTATAATCTGAATCGGATCTATCAGACAAAAAACTGGTAACATGCATACTATTATTTTCACCAATTTCAAGATGATATAATCTTTCATCTAAAGCATTCAATTACGTTGACCAAAGCATAAAATACAAAGTAAGAAAAGTGCAACTTTCTAAAGTATGTCTCTAACGGAACGCAAATTACAGAGTCCACACTGTAATTTCGTTTGAATGGTCGTTTACGCCGATCTCTTATAAGAAAACAATCAAAATAAATGTCTACTTAAATGTGGCTTAGACTCATTATTAAACTTGATCAGAGTGATAATAAAAATGCATCTCGTATTGATGTCAAGTAATGAGAATTTGTAACGTTACTTTGTGTTTGGACGCGAAATGAAGAAATAATATTGGCTAATTTGAGGAAAAGAATCTTCTCAAGTCACATGTGCAGTTGCACATAATAACAGAAGATAGCAGCGCGCGAAGTCACGTGCAGGAAATAAGAATTTTATAGAAACTCTGTTGCATAGATAGTAATACGATGTTATATTATATGAGGTGATATAACTTCTATGCATCAATTTTATTTCTATTACTGTTATTGTTATTATATTGCTGTTATTTTATTTATTGCCTTCCTCGTTTCATATATCTCATTTTACTGCTGCATTATCATTCGTAGTTATTGCTTTGAAAAATACTCGAATCGTGTTCAATAATATTCTTAATAAGAATATGAATAGAATAATATGAATAGAATCATATGAATTTAATAATGTGAATAGAATTATATGAATTTAATAATGTTAATAGAATTATATGAATTTAATAATGTGAATTTAATAATAATTTCAATTTCCTAATAAAACAAATCCAATACATAATTGCAATTTCATAATAATGCGAATCAATCATTTCAATTTGATAATAATACAAGAATTTAATAATTTGAATTTTGTAACACGTATTCTATAATAATTTAATTTATCATAATATCAATTCAATAGTGATTTAAATTTTATATATGTGTACGTCCGCATGAAAAGGGCTCACTTTGGCACTATTGGACTTATCTATATGAGCATATTCTTGATTAAATTTCGAACATTTTGAGAGATCTTAGACCCTTCTAGATGAAAAATTCGCCGAGTTCAAAGGGTTCAAAGTTGGAAGTGTCAACAACCTAATATCGAGAAAAACGAGTTTAAAGTTCAAGTTTTCTATTAGCTCCCATGTTAATTAAAAAATAAAAATAAGATTTTAACGTGTTTTTAGTTACGACAAAGTTATAATAAATACATGATTCGAAAGAGCACATTTTATATTTTGTTTTTCAATAATAAACAAAAAATCGAAAATTTGAATTTTTTTTAGAAAGTTGCGAATTTTCCTAAAATAAAACCGACAAAGTGGGCCCTTTTCATGCGGACGTACACATATAATAACACGAATTTGATAATGATTTAAATTTTATAATAATACGAATTTAATAATGATTTAAATTATATAATAATACGAATTTGATTATGATTTAAATTTTATAACAAGGATTCTATAATAATTTAAAGGTTGTAATATGTAATAAATGTTAATAATACGAATTCGATGCTAAGTTAAATTTTATAACACGAATTCAGTAATAATTTAATTTTATAATCATACTTCGATAATAATTGACACTGTAAATTTAATAGCAAACAAAACATAATAAAAGAAATAGTTTTCAGTTTATTTTGGACTCAAAGAAGTTGAATCAATTGCATGTCGACTAAATATAAACCAAAAATTGATTTAATTTCAATAGGGAGTCTAAAAATTAACTGTTTTTTAATCACCCTGTAATAACATTTTCTATTTGACACTTTTTTTATTGTGTAATAAAAGTTTATCAATCATAAAATCATTCTAGGATAGTTGAAAACTTTATAGATGTGCAACTTCAGTCATAATTCAAAAAACTAAGAAATAACAATGATGTTAGTAATAATTAATTTTTATACAAAACTAAAGTGATTGTAATAAATAACAATAAATTGTATAAAGAATAGGAAAACTTGTAATAGTAACTGTAAAAAATATAAATAATGATAAAAAAGAAATAATAAATGAATAAATAATAATGATTGCAAGGAATAATCTCTCTAAATCTGAATTAGTCGAATATAACAAATTCGAAAATAAAAAGTCAGTCACTGATTCAATTAATCAAATATAACTAGTTATTAGTAAAAAATAACTAATTTATTAGTTAAATATAACTAATTTATTAGTTAAATATGACTAATTTATTAGTTAAATATGACTAATTCAATTAGTAAAAAATAACTGATTGAATTAGTTATGTTCTGACTAATAAATTAGTCATATTTGACTAATAAATAAATTGTTTTTCACTAATAGTTAGTTATATTTGACTAATTGAACCAGTGACTGACTTTTTACTATTGAATTAGTTATATTTGACTAATTCAGATTTAGAGAGATGATTGTAAAGAATAATGATTGTGAAGAATAATGATTGTAAAGAATAATTATTGTAAGTAATAACAATAATTGTAAAGAATAAGAATAAATGTAATAATATTGTAATAACTTTATAAAGGATAAAAATAATTGAAATCATAATTGCAAACTATGACAAAAATTTTAAAAATTACTAAAGACTAAAAATAATTGTATAATAATGATTGCAAAGAATAAGAATAATTGAAACAATCACTATAAAGAATAAGATAAATTGTAATAATGATTGTAAAGAATAAGAATAATTGAAACAATCTCTATGAAGAATACGATAAATTGTACATAATAATGATTGTCAAGGAATAAGATGACACTGAAGTTTGCAACGTTTTTTCTCGTTTATAAAAAATGCAAAAACAAATTTTTGTTATTTTGAAATTTCTTAAATATTCACTTACAACTTTCGAAGAATCTATTTTGCATATACTATTTTTATGAAGTTATTAAATAAATACTGAAACAATGATAAAGCAAACAAAGATGTGCTTTTTTTAGAAACAAAAAATCGTTGCAAATTTCAGTATCATAGAATAAGAATAATATGTAATAACATTGTAAAAAACTATTTTGCTTTCTGCCCGCTTTTGACATAAAAATTTCTACACTCTAAATCTGAATCAGTGAAAATTTCACTGAAGCCCATTCAGTGAACGACTTTTCTTTAATTCAATCAGTGAAATTTCACTGATTCCCAGTCTGCCCGCTTTTGACATAAAAATTTCTACTCTCTAAATCTGAATCAGTGAAATTTTCACTGATTCAGATTTAGAGTGTAGGGATAAAGTTATCAAAAGTCCTAACCATCTTCGTGTTAACTTAAACACTTTATTAATACTTAAAAGCTGCAAAATTTAAATAATTCGGTTTTAAATGCTTCTATAAAAAATAGATATAATATCGTAGGAAATTAATATTTTCAAGATCTCAACTAAATTCGGTCAAGCTTCTGACTTGCTAAAAAACTTCTTGTATGAAACCATCAAAAGTGTAATTGCAAAGATACAAAATAAATGTAAAAAAAATAAGTGAAAATATCAAGAATATTTGAAAAGAACAAAAATAATTGAAAGGAACAAAAATAAATGAAAATAATAAAAATAATTAAAAAGAACAAAAGCAGTTAACAAGAACAAAAATAATTGAAAAGAGTAAAAAAATTAAAAATAACATTCCACAGAAATGAATAAAAATTGCATAAATTTCTCAAAACACCCTATATTAACCACTAATTAAACCAGTATCTAATTACGAATCAAATCAACAAATAATTAGCAAACGACCAGCAAGTAAAAGAACTAATTTCAAATACTCCCAATGCAAAAAAAAGCAAAAGCATAATTACGCAATTTTCAATAAAAGTGAAATCGTGTAAGAGCTTTCTTATCAATATCTGCAACTGTCGATAACAAGTGAAGATAGAGAAACTGGATTGCGATTGAGAATGCAAAGAGAGGACCCATAACTTCAATAGACTCGTTTGAATTGAAAAGGAAGGTTCCGCCGAGACGAGAGACAAGCTGTACGTGACCGGTTTTAAAAGAGCGGCCTTGAGATTTCTCAGGGGAAGGAAATCGAATGGAGTGCTTGCTGATCCTGATGTGTCATCCAGACAATTTGCGCACTTGCGTGATCGGGATTACAGACAAGAAATGCCGATAACCACGAGGAGTAGAAGAAACTTATCGAGTCCGTGAAGCTTGAAGAAACGAAATGAGATCACATCCAGCATCTCTTTTTTCCGAGCTTTTATTAGCCAACACAAGACACTATGCGAGCTTCGATCTGTGTCAGTTCGCAAACAACGATTATCTTCTTCTGGACCTCTTACTCTCCCCATTTTCCTTTCCCTCTTGCCCCTCTTCCTAAGGGACTTCCGTCTCCCACTCGCGAGCCCAGCCCCACTCCTAGACATGCACCGACCTCGCTCGTCCTTGTCGCTGGTTGCATGCAACCGTTAAAGTGCAAGAAAAGACGATGCATCTTTTACTGCCAACCTTATAGGTAGACATAACTACTCTGGCCAGTATTTACATCGCTTTGTTACATACCATTCTATAAAACATCGGTATGTAGATATTCCAGCAAATTATGCGTCTCTCAATACGTGGAGAATGGTTCTGGTGGTCGGCAATTGAAAAGAAAGAAGAAACTAATAACTAAGTGTGAGCGTTATTAATACTCTCTCTCTTGTCTTTTTTCTTTTTTCTTCTTTGTCTTATTTTTCAATCCATTTATGCTGCTTGTAACGACCCATTGTCGAGTCAGCATTCACTTAATGTGGTGTTCAATTATTATTTTCACCACCTGCTCTCATCGTGTGCATGCGTGTTTTTAACTCACGCATGTGTAATCCTCTCTGGAGATTAGACATCGATGAAACAGAAGTGTCTTTTTTGTTACAATTGCTCTATGCTCTCCTACAAGAAACAAGGCTCCGAGAAGGGCAAACGGTATTTTCCGTGTAATGGAAAAAGTGTATCAGCAGTGAGTATAAATTGTGAACAGCCCGACATGTGGAATTCGTGTTCAAGTTGTTCGTTATTTATTTAGAGCGCGCTTTAATTAACAACACATTACGCGCCCAAAATGGCTTCTTCTGCTTGTCTGACCAAAGCGGCTTTTACTACTTGACGCTGCAAAAAGGACTGTAGTTTTGACCGATTTATTGGTATCTTGGAATAATTGTTTATTATTATTTGCATCGTTTTTGCTTCCTCATAGAAAAGCCTTTTTTAGTTTGTAATTAAAGGGCTTTTTGCCCTTTTTTATATATTAAAGATATAAATAAAAATATGTCCGAGGACAAATAAGGATAAAGGTCACAATTTTTATCCGTTTTGAACGTTCTCTTCTTTTGATTTAAAGCTAATAAAATTTCTCATAACACTACAGTTTCTTTTTTGAAAATATTCTTTCTTTAATTGTTCAATTATTGTTCAAACTAAAAAGAAATTCTCGTAAAAAATGTGACAAAAGCCAAATAATGCATTTCGAAAAACAAAAGCCGAATAATGAATGTAGACAACAAGTCGAATAAAATGCCGGAAAATAAAACACGAAAACTATAAAAGTTGAATATAACATTTGAATATAAAGAGGAATTGCAAAAAGGCAAAAAATTACACATCGTTGTTACAAATTTATCACGAAATGTATCACAAAATGTATCACAAAATGCGAGGGGTCGTCAGCTCCTAACTAAGCCTGTACGAAAAATATATTCTCAAATAATATCATGGGAATATTTGAGAATACTTGGTAATACTTGGGAATACTTAGGAATATAGAATATTCAAAATATAATAAAATTTTCGAATATATCATTGAATATGTGCTGTAAGAATAAGTTTTTAATATAA
>WNHD01010017.1:0-18799 GCA_011057455.1 Ganaspis sp. Gsp50
AGTAATTTTAAGTATTTTTGAATATATTAAAGATATGTTTAGTATTCTTAAGTATTTGCAAATATTTTGAAGTATTTTGAAGTAGTCTGAAGTATTTTAGAAAACTTTTAAGTATTTCTGTCTATTTCTATCTATTTAATATTTTAAAGTATTTTGAAGTAATCTGAAGTATTTCAAAGTAATTTTAAGTATTTTTGAATATATTGAAGTATTTTTAAGTAGTCTGAAGTATTGTAAAGAACTTTTAAGTATTTTTGAATATTTTAAAGTATTCAGAAGTATTTTGAAGTAATCTGAATTATTTCAAAGTAATTTTAAGTATTTTTGAATATATTAAAGTACTTTTAAGTAGTCTGAAGTATTGTAGAGAACTTTCAAGTATTTTTGAATATTTTAAAGTATTCTGAAGTATTTTGAAGTAATCTGAAGTATTTTAAAGTAATTTGAAGTATTTTTTAATATATTAAAGATATTTTTAGTATTTTTAAATATTTATAAATATTTTGAAGTATTTTGAAGTAATCTGAAGTATTTTAGAGAACTTTTAAGTATTTTTGAATATTTTAAAGTATTTTTAAGTAGTTTGAAGTATTTTAGAGCATTTTTAAGTATTTTTAAGTAGTCTGAAGTATTTTAGAGAACTTTTAAGTATTTTTGAATATTTTAAAGTATTCTGAAGTATTTTGAAGTAATCTGAAATATTTTAAAGTATTTTTAAGTAGGCTGAAGTATTGTAGAGAACTTTTAAGTATTTTTGAATATTTGAAAGTATTTTTAAGTATTTTGATGTAATCTGAAATATTTCAAAGTAATTTTAAGTATTTTTGAATATATTAAAGATATTTTTAGTATTTTTAAGTATTTGCAAATATTTTGAAGTAGTTTTAAGCAGTCTGAAGCATTTTAAAATATTTTGATGTAGTTTGAACAATTTTGAAGTAATTTTAAGTATATTTAAATATTTGTAAATATTTTAAAATATTTTTTGAAGTATTTTGAAATGTTTTTAAGTGTTGTTAAATATTTTGAAGTATTGGGAAGTATTTTAAAATATTTTAAAGCAACTTTCTATATTTTTAAAAATTTGAAGTATTTTTAAGGAGTCTGAAGTATTATTATTTAAAAATTAAAAAAAAACTTATTGAAAATTAGGGTTATAGGGAGGGTTAATATTATAATATTAACGTTAATATTTAATTACGTTAATATTTAATTTTTACTGTACAAAAAGTATTACATAGGGGGTGGGTGGTTAAAATTTGTTGAATTTTACCTTACGTAATTTATGGACGGCCCCTATGAATTTGATACTTTTATATAAATTAGGTGTGAGTAGCCCACTTTGAGATTGTCTTAATGAGGTTAAATATACAAAATTTAAAAAGGTTTAAATAGTCGGTAGTAAAAGAAAGAAATATCTGAAAAAGCAAAAATGATGGAACATTGGAATGATGAGATTGTTAAGAAGGTGATGAGGTTGACTGATCTGAATTTACGATTGTTTAATAAAGACATATAGTCGGAAAAAGTGTCTATGTCGAATGGGACGGCAAGCGGTAGATATATGGTGTTAGAAAGAGGAAAATATCGCTGCGTTTCAGTCTAGTGTAATTTATGGAGCGAATAGGATTTAGGTGCAGAACCGCGAACGGACAAGGGGACATTCCTAGACCACGTCGAGCGAAACCGCAAGAGCCGCTCTTACACATGTGGAGTCTCATCCTCCCACCTTCAAAGATATGGCTGAAGCCACACAAAATACGACCCTGTCGCAAACTGGAAATACGGAGGTTGTGACTTGCCATACCTCATATACTTCCGTATTCATGCTAGTCTACAACACTTTTCAAATGAAATAATCACCAGAATACGGCATCTAGAAGTATTTCCAAAGAAATGTAATGATAAAATATCATGATAAAATGTCATGATAAAAAAAATAAACAGTATTAACAAAAGTAAATTAAAAAATGAGTATTAAAAATTAATGTGAAAAATTATATAACTTGAAAAATAAATGCTTACTAAAAAATAAAGAGATTTTCGTATAAAAAATGAAAGAATGGTAAAAAGTAAGATGCATCACTAATTCAAATATAATGAAGTTTTGACATTTTTTCAGTAAAAATGTGTAAGTGTGTAAACTTACAAATAAATGAAAAGATAAATTTTTCTATACCTTCATAAATCAGGGAAAATGAATTTAAGAGTATTGAATGTAAAGACTCTTACTTTAATTTCTCTAATATACACAAAATGTAATTCAAATTTAAATTTCAAAAAAAAAGAAAAATTTCAAAATTTTGAAACTTAAAAAAAGTGATTTATAAATTTCAGAATATGTAGCCTAGAAAGCAGACTTTTTTAAAATAATATTTTACCATATTTCTAAAAAAATACCAAAAGCATAGATTTAATTGAATAAAAATCAATTCAAAAGAAGAATCAATAATCTTCTTTCGGTTCTCTCAAATGCAGAAAAGATAATGCCTCTGCAAAGTAAGCTAAAAGAATCCAAATTACTTGAATTCTCGTCTGATCCTCAAGGATCAACTGAGATCTTAGATTCTCAAAAATCCAGTTTAAGAGAAATGAAAAGTATCAAGATTTCTGATCTTCGAGAAAACACTTTAAATCCCAGTTCAAGTGACTAAAAAATATATGTCAATGTATAAAGGAAAAATATTCACAAACAATTAAAAACCATTGAGATGCTAATGAATTATTTAAATTAATTGATCTTTATGTGCGTAATTTAAAATCGTCAATGCTCTGACAGATTATTTAACGTCCACACTCTCTTAAACTGAATAAGTGGAATCTGCTTATTTTTAAGTCAAAAGGCTTCCACGAATTCTAATGAGTGAAATTTTAACTTATTTTTGTGTGAAATTTAACTTATTTTTGTGTGAAATTTAACTTATTTTTGTGTGAAATTTCACTTATTTTTGTGTGAAATTTCACTTATTTTTGTGTGAAATTTCATTTATTTTTGTGTGAAATTTTACTTATTTTTGTGCGAAATTTCACTTATTTTTGTGTGAAATTTCACTTATTTGTAAGTGCATATACACTTAACAAAATGAGTAATTTAAAAAGAAATTAATGTTGATTCAATGTTGAAGAATGAAAAAAGTTGATAATGAATGATGATGAATAAAAAAAATTGATTCAATGTTGATGAATAAAAAAAGTTGATAATGAATGATGATGAATAAAAAAAAAGATTCAATGTTGATGAATGAAAAAAGTTGATTCAATGTTGGTGATTACAAAAAAGTTGATGCAATGTTTATGAATAAAAAATACTGATTCAGTTTTGATGAATAAAAAAAGACGATTAAATGTTGAAGAATGAAAAAAGTTAATAATGAATTATGATAAACAAAAAAAATCGATTGAATGTTGATGAATGAAAAAAGTTGATAATGAATGATGATGAATAAAAAAAAGATTTAATGTTGATGAATGAAAAAAGTTGATTCAATGTTGGTGAGTACAAAAAGTTGATGCAATGTTTATAAATAAAAAATGCAGATTCAGTGTTGATGAATAAAAAAAGACGATTAAATGTTGAAGAATGAAAAAAGTTAATAATGAATTATGCTATATAAAAAAAAATCGATTCAATGTTGATGAATGAAAAAAGTTGATTCAATGTTGATGAATACAAAAAGTTGATGCATTGTTTATAAATAAAAAATGCTGATTCAGTGTTGATGAATAAAAAAAATATGATTAAATGTTGACTAAAAATGTTAAAAGGTTTATTTTCTTAAAAGCTTTATTTTCTTAAAACTTTTTCTTTTTTTTTTCTTTATTTTCTTCAATACTTACGAAAAAAAAAACATTAATTCAATATTGACAAAAATGTGAATAATACAAAATAAAGAATCAAAAAGGCACTTGAAATTCACGCTTTAATGAGCATAAACTTAATTTCTAGGACAATGTTATAAGCTTATGCTTATATAGATAAAAGCCGTCAAAGAGCGTTGTAGCCTCTTTTGAACTCGTAACTACTTTGGCTAAAGAATAAAGGAACTTTCGGGTAATTAAGTATGTCGCGAGTCGCAACTTGTCCGAAACTCGTAATTGTGTTTTATATAGGGGTCCCAAGTGAGTCTTTGGTCTTGTTACTTTCTTAAGAGCGATCAAGGTGGTGCGGGTTGGGGGGGGGGAGGGAAAGGGTGTGAAACATTGGAGATGCCACGCTACAACTTCATTAAAACGAAGCACCGTCGAACATCCCAAAACAAGAGTTTAAGCCAATTCTTGTTACTTGCTCTACTTCTAGCAAGGAAAATCGTCAGACGGAGATCAATTTGAATCTGCGTTCACAAGCACTGAGCTAGATTTATTGCGCTTAATTAATTTGCCCAGGGAATTGCTCAACTTTGAGCAAACTTTTGGCAGAGAAAATTGCACAAACAAAATACTGCGAGATGTATATGTTTATAAATGGGAGCACATGATGAATAATTTGAAAGATTTTTAAAAGCGGAAAAAATTGCGCACCATCGAATATACAATTATGTACATTTTATAAAAGCCGCATCGTTATGGCACTTTTGTTAAATTAAAGCAGCGTTGTTTGCTAAAGTATTGTGACCTCAATTAACATTGATTGATGGTGTGTTTGGACAATTAAATTGCACATTGCATGAGAATGAACTGGAAAAACAACTTAAATTGAAATAAATTCCGCGTCACGAAATGTGACGAGAGTTAAAAATTTCCTTGTATTTATGTTTTATTTGCCTCAAATAAGCAGAGTGAATGTAAATTTAAAAACTGCGTTTGCAACCATTGAAAGTGTTGAAACACAAATATATTTAAATTTGCAAAAGAAGATAGTACAAAACTTCATTTATCAGGAAAAAAACAAGCAACAGACGAAAATATTAATATTATTCAGCAAAGCAATATTAATTTTATTCAACAAAGTAATATTAATTTTATTCAACAAAGTAATATTAATATTATTCAACAAAGTAATATTAATATTATTCAGCAAAGTAAAAACAATCAATTGTTTAAAAATGGATTAAAACAAAATTAAAAACAAAAAAAGCATGTAAATCCGACGTTTAACAATGTTGATGCCTTCAAACTGAAAAATAATTACGAGAACCTTCAAACTGACAGAATTTATAAAAAAAACTCAGAGATTCAGAAAAATCCATTAAAAGCATGAAAAGTTTCCAGGGACATGAATTGTGCCCGAATAATACTCGATCGTTTTTCCCCTGGAGTCTGTAATATAATTTAGAGGTTTTCAGTATTAGGAGGATGATTTTTTTCATCTGAGAGATTTATAGGTGATGTTACAACCTGTGCGGAATATTTCCATGTCCCAGTAAAATTTGTTCTCGACCCAGAATGATTTACGACGCCAGATTTTCGAATAATAGTTTGATCTAATTTCTGGGGTTGTTTTCCTTCATGCAGGTGTAAGTTACAAGAATATCGATAGCCTGACCGTTTTTTCCCTGTACAGTAGCTGCATGTCGCAGAGCAATTTCAACTCAAAATAAATGAGTAAGAAATAATAGAAATCCAGACAATGGTTTATTTAGTTTCAAGGACAATGGATTAATATTAAAGGCTAGCTTGAGCGGAAACGTTTCAAGAAAAATTGGTACTGTAATTTAAATATTTACATCTTATTTCATGAAGTGTACTTTTAGATGTCTAAAAATGTAATACTGCGAATATTACATATTATAGCATATTAGATAATATTGCATATTACAAAATGGATAATAATAAATACATAATAATAAATAAATTAGATAATTGCATATTACTAAATATTGAATATTGAATAATATTACATATTACATACAACATAAGTAGAAAAAACAAGCATAGTCAGACAAACGCAATAGGAAAGATTTCTAGTCAGATAGTAGAAAAAGCAAACATGGTCAGCCCGACAAAATAACAAAGATTTAAAGTCAGACAGTAGAAAAAGCAATCATGGTCAGCCCGACGAAATAAAGAAGATTTAAAGTCAGACAATAGAAAAAGCAATCATGATCAGCCCGACAAAATAAAAAAGATTTAAAGTCAGACAGTAGAAAAAACAAACATGGTCAGCCCGACAAAATAAAAAATATTTAAAGTCAAACAGTAGAAAAAGCAATCATGGTCAGCCCGACAAAATAAAAATGATTTAAAGTCAGACAGTAGAAGAAACAAACATGGTCAGCCCGACGAAATAAAAAAGATTTAAAGTCAGACAGTAGATAAAGCAATCATGGTCAGCCCGACATGGTCAGCCCGACGAAATAAAAAAGATTTAAAGTCAGACAGTAGATAAAGCAATCATGGTCAGCCCGACAAAATAAAAAAAAATTGAAGTCAGACAGTAGAAAAAACAAGCATAGTCAGACAAACGCAATAGGAAAGATTTCTAGTTAGACAGTAGAAAAAGCAAACATGGTCAGCCCGACAAAATAAAAAAGATTTAAAGTCAGACAGTAGAAAAAGCAATCATGGTCAGCCCGACGAAATAAAGAAGATTTAAAGTCAGACAATAGAATTAAGGAGCAAGCTAATGTTTGATTTGGTCTGACTATACTTGCTTTATCTACTGTTTTATTTTAAACCTCCCTTGCTGCGTTGGTCTGACTATACTTGCTTTTTCTACTGACTGCTTTTAAATCTTCCTTACTGCGTTGGTCTGACTATATTTGTTTTTTCTACTTTTTAATTTTGTCTTACTGTGTTGGTCTGACTATGCTTGCTTTTTCTACTGTCTCAGAGCCTAATAAATCTTTATTTGCTATTTTATTAAGTTAAGTAATATCCTTAAACGAATTTGAATAACAAAAATATTACACAAAAATGTTCTTTCATTTGAACCTTCGGAACTTTATATTAATCCTTTTTCTACTTCTAATTCTCTAACGTTTTCTTTCGCTCTTGAATTTAACTTTTCTAAAATGTATTTTTAAAATTTTCTGTAAGTTTTTTTTTAAAAAATGTTCTGTAAGTTTCTTTAAAACATTTTCTCTAAGTTTTTTTAAAACATTTTCGCTAAGTTTTTTAAAAACATTTTCTCTAAGTTTTTTAAAACATTTTCTCTAAGTTTTTTAAAACATTTTCGCTAAGTTTTTTAAAAACATTTTCTTTAATTTTTTTAAAAACATTTTCTGTTTTTTAAAAAAAATTTCTCTAAGTTTGTTGCCAACTTTTCCTTTAAGTTTTTCGAACCTTCTCCGTAAGCTTTTTCGAGTTTAAACAATTTTCTCAGTAAATATTAATAAACGGGTTGATCGTAAAATTGCGAGTTTTGAGACGAGACATCCTTGAACATATAAAGTGCTACAATTGTAGGAGTGGGTATGACGTGAATGAATTTTTAAATGGATGAAAAAGCAATGGATGACGAACGTGTGGCAGAAGAGTTTGGAAGTAACGTGTGTCTCTTGGACAAATTGAGCAAATCGCGTGTAGTGGTGCAACAATTAGCTAATGCATCGAGGCGTGTGGCTACAGATACGGATTTTACGAGCTTCGTCCTCCCGAGAAAACTCGAGTTTCTCTCTGAGTTAAACTCCCCCAATAATTGCAGACCATAAAGCGCGATTTGCCCATTCCACATGGAAAAAAGCACTCGTGCTAGCAGTGCAGTTGAAAAGTGACAGAAAGCCTCCCCCTGCACATTGGCTCGTCTCCAGTTTCGCAATGCGCGAGTCCGGAAAATTCTCTTTTTTGTAACTCGTTTTTTCATCGTCACATTCACGAGAAAATCGAGCCGCTCATACGGGCGACAGGAAGGTTTTATTAGCACGCGCCGGATATATCTCGTGACGACAGATTGTCAGGACGAAAGTTTGATCCGGACCAATAATAAAAGAGTACTTTTACTCTCCTATTCGAAAATCTGTTATTATCCTACAAATAATACATTTGTTTCAAACAATGATTATTCCTTTTCATTTTTTTAATCATTTTCTTATTTTTAAAAATACAAAAACACATTTTCTATTTTACCTTTTTTTTAAAACCATACTTTTATATTTTATTTTTTTATTTCATAAAATATGTAATATTATAATAATATAATAAATATGACGCGCTTCGAAGAAAGGGACTAGAATTTTTTCAAATTTTTTTCAAATCTATTTTGGGTGTATTTTACTTAAAAAGAAAAACAGAAAAAAGCCGCGAGTGTATAAAAAAAGTATGTATTATGCGAGTGAAAATTATGTATACATAATTTTCTGTATTGTTAAAAATGTTCAAATACGGAAAGTTTTCAATTTCCATCAAGCTTCGAAAACGAAAAAAGAATGAATCATAATTTATTCTGCTTCTACGCAAATTTTGATAAAAAAAATATGATAGAAAAATGTGTATACAAGTAAAAATAAGAAATAATAATATAATGATATGTAAATAATAAATAAGCAATAATAATAAATAACAAAAGAAATATTAAAAAAATTTTGAAATAAAAACTAAAGTCAACATTAAATCTACGATTTTCATATATATAGTAAAAAATAGACGAAGCTCTCGGAAAGATAAAACTCATCTAGTTCACAAATGTTTATTCAGTTTATGGAATAGCAAATTATAAAACGTGTTAGCTATTTTCCAGGAAAAATGTAATTTTCTTTACGAGTTCCTTCATTCCTCAGATAGAGTTCTCAGTAAAAATCGTAAAATGAAATGGAAAATCAATCCTTTTTCAAGCATTTATGAACTTTTACTCTGTTAAAGAAATCAGAATTGATACCTCAGCGAAGCATTTACTAATTCCACTTCAAAATTGAAGGATTAACTGGTAATAAAACTGCTTTTACAGCTAAAGATTACAATGAAGCGTGGAAAGTAATCAATACTAGTAACACGATAAAAATACTTGACCTAATTATTGTCTGATTCATTAGATTTTTAATAAGACGCCTACTTATGTTTATATATACACTTCCTATTTAACATAAAAAAAATGAAGGGGAAGATATTGTAGATATTAAATTTTAAAAAGAACTCGAGTCAGACAATTTAGATAAAAAAAAATCTTCACTGTATAGAATCAATTTTTTTTAACTTTTTAAGTATTTAGTATCTATTATTTTTATGAATTTTTTCATCCTTTGACACATTTCAAAGGCTTGAGTTCAAATTTTTTTACACCTTTTGATGCATTTGAAGTTCTAAACGTTTAGATAAACGAAATTTTTACCCTTTCTTTTAAAAAGCGAATTTGTTCAAAAATATTAATTCAACAATAAATGTTAACTTCCATACTTTCGTTGTTTAAAAAACGTTTATCAATTGTTTATAATAAATATCAATTTTTGGCAAATGAAAAGCGAAACAAAACAATTCGTTCAAAAACGTTTCGAACTTTAGTGTAAAGCATCTTTTTGGATTTCAGTTTACAAATATTTTTGTAATTATTTTCAGTTTATAAATATTTTTGTAATTATTATCAGTTTAGAAATATTTTTATAACTGTTTTCAATTTAGAAATTATTATTTATTTCCTGGTTAAAAAAATATATAATAATTTATTTTCGTTAATATAATTCAATTGAGAGGGAATTGTGTTGCTGGTTATATTGTCATTGACAAAAGCGCTTGTGATGATTTCAGCGGCTTCTGTGGTTCTGGCACTGAATTCAACGATAATTTGAAATTTCAACCGTGATCCTATATAGAAACGGATATTGGAAAGTAATTGATTAATCAGATTACTGATTAATGTCTATCATAGAAACCTGAACAATATACGTACACGATAAAAAACTACTCCCGGTTCGATTTGAACTTCAGTTGGAAATTGCATAGGAATATTTTGGATTTTGAACAACTTGACTGCAATAAATTGTAGCTGAGAAAAAAAATTAATTAAAAAATAGTTGAACAATGATTGAGAAAAATCAATAAATTCAAGGATGTAATTAAATGTTTAAACAACAAGAACAGCAAAAACAACAAGAACAAGAAGAATAACAATAATAATAACAACAATAACGACAGCAACAACAACAACAACTACAATTACTCAGAATTCAATTGAAATAATGTACTGAATAAAGTAATTAAAAAAACGAAGTAAATAGCGAAGTTTTCAGGAAGATAATCGATAAAAATAAAAAATTTGCAAGAAAATAAAAGTTTGAATTAGTCCTTTGCATTAAGAGTGATAACTAGTCGGAATTCTTTTAACATTGTCTATATCAAACGAACTGCATTGATATATTGCGTGATGGGCAATGTGTAATGTGTCACGCGACAATTTGTTTTCTGTTTTTCTGTCTAAATGAGTTTCGTGGTTGCAGCAAAAACAATCTTTACAAACAAGGACAGAAATATCTTTGAGTTCAAAATATCGCATATAAAATTTTGAAGTTTATTAATTTTGCTTCCTCATAGGGAAGCATTGTTTTTTATATATTATATTTTATTTTATTTTATTTTTTATTATATTTTATCTGTCAAGTTGTGTAATATATTAAATACATAAATATGTATTAAATGTCTATTAAATATGAGTATATTAAATATGTAATAAACAATAAATGTTTCACATATAGGAATTTTAAATACGTAATTTCAGCAGTTTCATAATGCGCTTTTAATGATATTTTTCCACATGCAAGAACAATTACTGCAACCTACAAAAACTATTGTGAAACTTGTTTTATATTGTATGTACGCTAATTATTTACATTCTTTGCAAACATTGTTAAAATTTTAATTAAATTTCCATACTATGTCGTAAGCAAAATATTGCAATTTTTTAATTAAATAAATTGCCGTAAAAGTTAAAATATTGTTTCAATGTTCAACGAATTCAAAAAAATCCAATTGTCCTGGCTACAATTTATTAATCAAGTTCTAATGTAAATATTACTAAAAATGTTAAAATACAAAACATGTATTTAATAACAAAAATGAATAATAAATATACCTCTACTTTCAATCAAGTAACAAAATATGACTAAATGTATAAGAAAAATAAAATACACAAAAACAAAACCAGAATTAATAAAAATGCATTATGCATGATAACATTCAATACTAAAAAAATGTTTTGCTAAATGATATGACTAAATGCATAAAACATATAAAATACACAAAAACAAAACCTGAATTAACAAAAATACAGTGTGTATGATATAATTCAATACTAAGAAAAATGGCTGGTTTACTTAACCAGAAAGAATTGTTAAATATACCTTACTATTCTTTCTACACTGAAAAAAAAATTTATTTGATTCAAATAACCATTTACTTGTCTATTATCAAATAAATATTTATTTGAACCAAGTAAATATTATTTGAGTCAAATAAACAATATTTGATTCAAATACAGAAATAATTGATTCAAATGCCATTTATTGGATTCAAATAATAATTACTTGGTTCAAATAAATATTTATTTGATAATAGACAAGTAAATGGTTATTTGAATAAGTCAATCAGAATTTTGGTTAAGTTGATTAGAATTTTGGTTAAGTTGATTAGAATTTTGGTTAAGTTGATTAGAATTTTGGTTAAGGTAACTAGAATTTTAGTTAACTAAACTAGAAATTTAACAAGAAATTAACTATAGAAATTAACAAATAATTAAACTAATAATTAAAATAATAATTAATAATAAAATTAATAGAAATTAACAAATAATTAAACTAATAATTAACTAATAACTAGAATAAACTAATTTAACTAGAAAAAATAGTAAGGGCATATTTAACTTTCCTTTTTGGTCAAGTTAACTAGACGTTTTTTAAAGTGAACAAATTAATCGATAGTTATATATTTAGTAAGGAAGATTTCAGACCAGACAGTAGAAAAAGCAATCATAGTCAGACCAACACAAGATTTAAGGTCAGACAGTAGAAAAAGCGAACATAGTCAGCCCAACGCAATAAGAGTGATTTTAAACCAGAGAGTAGAAAAAGCAAATGTAGTTAGCCCGACCAAGAAATATTTAAAATCAGTCAGTAGAAAAAGCAAGTAATGTCAGGCCAACGAAGCAAAAAAGATTTAAAATAAGACAGTAGAAGAAGCAAGCTAATGCTTCACATTTGGTCTGACAATTTTTGCCTTCTCTACTGTTTTACTTTAAACCCTTCCTGTCTTGGTCTGACTACAGTTGCTTTTTCTACTGACTGATTTTAAATCTTTCTTACTGCGGTGGTCTGACTGTATTTGCATTTTCTACTTTTGAATTTTGTCTTGCTGCGTTGGTCTGACTACAGTTGCTTTTTCTACTTATTAATTTTGTCTTACTTTGGTGGTCTGACTATATTTGCTTTTTCTACTATTTAATTTTGTCTTACTGCGTTGGTCTGTTTATAGTTGCTTTTTCTACTTATTAATTCTGTTTTTCGGCATTGGTCTGGCTGTATTTGCTTTTTCTACTTTTTAATTCTGTGTTACTGCGTTGGTCTGACTATACTGACTTTTTCTACTTCTTATTTTTGTCTTACTGCGTTTGTCTGACTATATTTGCTTTTTCTACTTAATAATTCTATTTTTCGGCATTGGTCTGACTGTATTTGCTTTTTCTACTTTTTAATTCTGTGTTACTGCTTTGATCTGTCTATAGTTGCTTTTTCTACTTATTAATACTGTTTTTCGGCATTGGTCTGACTGTATTTGCTTTTTCTACTTATTAATTCTGTTTTTCGGCATTGGTCTGACTTCTGCTTGCTTTTTCTACTAACTGGTTTTAAATCTGCTTTACTGCGTTGGCCTATTTTTGCATTTTCCACTGTCTGGATTCAAATTTTCCTTACTGTATTTTAACATCTTGATCTTGAAATATTGATGTTACCATGCAAAATCAACTTTCTACCATCAGTTCCCCTCAGTTTAAATAAACTAAACAATAATGTTGAAAAAATATTCAAAATTCGCTTAAAAATAGTGCACAATTGCAAATTTAATTAAAAAAAATCAACACATTTAAATAATTCAACGAGATAATCATCCGAAAGTTCCTTTTACACATAAAATGACTCTGAAATTATACAGCCTGATTAAACCGGTCACGTGATAACCCGACATTTCCAGCCATTCCTACAGCCAGCAAATTAAATTAAGCCGTCAGCGCACAAGTTACGTAAATTTTTGCAGAAAATAGTGGGAAAAAGGAGGGGGATAAACAATAAATAAACTTACGATTTACAGTATGAAGGACCATCGTGCCTTCGTGAACCTCGACGATCTCGAAGGACGAATTGAAAACTTGTCTACGTGGTATTCAAAGTTTGGTATTGCGCACAAATCTACCTCATGTTAAATTCTTTTTCCAATATACCATTAATTTCCACCAATTTCTTATCTACTCACGTAAAAAAGCACATCAATATTTCTCTATTTCGAAACAATTATCGACATTTTCAATCTGGCAAATTATTTCTGCGCAACGTCTAAAAGCAATTTACGCGGGCTTTTTGAAAAAAATTGAAATCTCCCGCCTTTATTCAATTGGAATTGTAAATTTCCCTTGACGATAGAATGAGAGAGGGCAAAAAAAGAAGCGTGTAGCGTTAATGAATTAGCGATGGGAAAATTGCGCTCGTTAATCGCGATTTCGTGTTCGCTTATTACGGACCAATGAGACCCCGAGACGTTGGGGCGTCGCGGGCGTCGCAGTGACTGGCGAGTATCACGTCGCCCCCTCTTTTCACACCCCTTCTCGCGTCTTCTGTCTCACTTGCACTTGTCCACCCCACTCTCTTGTTAATTTTTCCTCCACCTCCTCCCACCCACTCTCTGTCTCGCAAACGGGATTGGCTCTCTCTCTCTTTCTCTCTTTTTGCCTCCATTCGTTATTCGCGGCGCACATTGGGGCAGCGGTCACGTGATTCTTCGGCTGGCCAATCAGGCGGCGTACTACGTCATGCAGAGGTTCTCAATGTGGGAGAGATTTTATATTTTGAGAGTTCAAGGGGTGGAAAGTTGCCCCCGGAAGGCTTGCTGCGTATCCTCCAATGTAGGAAACGTTTACGGTGACACACGTGACGTAAACGTCGATCCACTTCCTTTCCACGTTTTATATACTCTTTATCAAAGCGTCTACAGGACTTTGCATCTCGTTTCTTATACCGTGAGAATACTAAGCCTGTTAACACGAGAAAGGCAGAACATCGATTAAGATTAAAATTTCTCCTTTTCAACCAGGATGGAATTTCAAATCATTCAGGATAAGGAATAAGATTCTGCTTGAAGGAAATTAAACTCGATGAGAAAAGTCGAGCTGACAATTAATTACTCTATTAGAGTGGAGTTTTTTTATTTTCAGTAATTTTGATTTTTTTTTAAACAACCCTGTAAGCTTTCACTATTTCAATTAATAAATATTTTACTTTCAAATTAGTATATAGTTTTCTACTAAGGATTAATAGTTTTCTACTAAAGATTAGTAGTTTTCTACTAAATATTAGTAGTTTTCTAATAAAGATTAGTAGTTTTCTAATAAAGATTAGTAGTTTTCTAATCAAGATTAGTAGTTTTCTAATCAAGATTAGTAGTTTTCTAATAAAGATTAGTAGTTTTCTAATAAACACTAGTAGTTTTCTATTAAAAATTCATTGATTTTTATACTATTCAATAGTTACCAATTTTTCTCTAATTCATTATTAGAAAACCACTAATTCAGATTCAGAGAGCATTAATTTCAATCCTTTTAGATAATATTTACTTGTAACGAGTAAATATTATTTGGTTCGAGTAAATATCACTTGGATCGAGTAAATATCACTTGGAAGGAATAAATATCTCTTCAATCAAGTAATTTATATTTTGTACCACAAATTCTGCTTTACTCAATTTATATAAAGAATGTTCAATTCAAATAATATTCATTCTACAGGAAAAAAATTGACGAATAAAAATCAAATAATTGTATTCAATCTGATTGCTTTTAATTCAAGGATAGGTAATGGTATGTATTATATGAGGGGTCGTCAACTTCTAATTTGATCTGCAAGAAGAATATAATATTCTCGATACAATATCATGGGAATATTTAAGAATATTGAAGAATAATTAAAAATATTTAAGATTGTTTAAGAATATTTGCCATTATATAAGAATATTTGAGAATATTGTAAAATATTGAAAAATATATGAATATATTGAAGAACATTAACGTATATTGAAGAAAATATGAGAATATTTAAAATTTTTTTTAAATATTAAAGAATATTTAACAATATTTCAGAATATTTACAAATACATAAGAATATTTGTAATATTGAAGAATAGTGAAGAAAAATTAAGAATATTTAAGATTATTTAAGAATATTGGCAAATATTTGCAAATATTTAAAAATACAGACGAATATTTGCGAATACTTAAAAATATTGAAGATTATTGAAGAATATTGGCGAATATTTAAGAATATTTGAGAATATTGTAGAATATTGAAAAATATATGAATATATTGAAGAATATTAAAGTATATTGAAGAAAATATGAGAATATTTAAAAAAAATTTCAAATATTAAAGAATATTTCAGAATATTTCAGAATATTTACAAATACATAAGAATAGTGAAGAAAAATTAAGAATATTTAAGATTCTTTAAGAATATTGGCAAATATTTGAGAATATTTAAAAATATTGAAGATTATTGAAGAATATTGGCGAATATTTAAGAATATTTGCGAATATTGAAGAATATTGGAGAATATTGAAGAATATTTGCGAATATTTCTCAATATTTAATAATATTGAAGATTATTGAAGAATAATGAAGAATATTAAAGAATATTTAGGAATTTTAATTTTGGAATATTTTTAAACAATTACCGAATATTGAGAATATATTGAATATTGGAATATCTACAGAAATCATAAGAGAATATCTGGCAAATGTACGAAGAATAACTTAGTTAATGGTAGTATAATTATATTATACTACCTTCTTTTATATTATATTATTTTATATTAAATCGCATTATTTTATATAATATATGTATATATATATATTATATAAAATAATGCGATAAATAATGCGAAACTTGTATATATATTCTACTTCAAACGAGTGACACGTGGCATTTTTAAAAGAATCGCGCGATTTTTGTGGATTAGGAGCTTTCTCATTGTGATATGAATTAAAACAAGAGAAGTTGAGTGAGCTTGCATAGAGTACGGAGTCGCGAACCGGTGAGGATTACAAGAAGCATATAGGGGGTGAAAAAAGAAAAGAGCAGGAGTGGAAAAGCCAAGGGTATTTTCGCGAACGCCAGGAGCATTCACCAAAATGAAATTCCTCCCTGCATAACCCGGAGGCATTCATGGATGACGTGCTCTGGATAAATCAGTGGATTTCTCTTGAAAAATTGCCAACTTTTCCAGAGAATCCACGTGAGAGTGGTCAGGTCCGTGGAGTTAGGAAAATAGGCCAGCTTGGTGTTAGTCACTCGAAAAACGTCACATCGATTATTTTCCAGCTTCTTTTTTATCCCCTGATAAATCCCTAATCGGCCAACAAAATCAGAGACACATTCTCTAGAAAACAAAACCCATTCTATCAATTTCAACACTCTTTTTCAGCATCATTCGATTTCTGCAAATTTCATTGAAATAAAATTTATTTGCATCAAATACAATTTGAATAAAATAAAATTCATCTGGGTTAATTAAAAAACAATTGGACCAAATAAACACCATTTGGGCCAAATAAAAATTATTTGCGACAAATAAAAATCATTTGTGACAAATAAAATTAATTTCGACCAAACAGAATTTATTTCCATTAAATAATAAGTTTAATCTGATTTTCGCAATTTGAGAAAAAAGTCGGACAAAATGGTAATCAGAAACAAAAATTTAATGACACTTTCTGGAGGAAGTATAAAAAAGAGTGGTATAGGCGAATAAGTGTCGTAGACGTTTGCGTTTAAAGTGGAATACATCGGCCATGAGTTCTCAAGACTCTTTTCAAGGAAAAGCAAATGCGAGACTAGGCAAGTAATTAAAAGTGCATTTCGCAGAGCAATGACATCTTTATACGAGCTGTATTAAATTCAAACATTTTCAAAACATTGACTTTTATTTCGCTTATCACTTTTCATACGCGCATCCATTCGACGTCAATCATTTACACTACAAGGACTTTCATTTTAATTAAACGGATTTTTTCATCAGTTTTACGTTTCACTTGGATTTTATTATTAAAAATGGCAGAATATTTACAAATCAAGGTTTTTTAAATGTAGAATTAAATTAAAAGTTCGAAAAAACGATAACAATTGCGCGTTATGCGAAAATTAAAAAAGCTAGTAAACGATAGATTACGTTTTTTTAGATTATAAAATAATATCGATTATTATAATATAGTATAGATTATACAATATAGTATAGATTATACAATATAGTATAAATTACAATATAGTATAGATTATACAATATAGTATAGATTACAGTATAGTATAGATTTTAATATCTAATAAAAATAATAACTTAAACTAATATAAATACTCTCTAAATCTGAATAAGCGAAATCTACTTATTTTTAAGTCAAATTCTTTCAATACTTACAAATAAATGAAATTTCACACGAAAATAAATAAAAATAAATGAAAATATGTTTGTAAATGTCGATAAAATTAAAATTTACTCTCTAAATCGTAAATAGTCACTTTTGAGCGTTTTGTCTAATTGAAATAGGACTGAATCGTTTATTAAATTAATTAGTAATCGTTTTGACTAATTTTTAGTCAATATTGACTAATTTTCAGTGGAAAACTACAAATTCATTTTGTAACCCTTACTAATTGAATTAGTAAACATTACAAAATGAATATTTACAGTTTTCTACTGAGAATTAGTCACTATTAACTAAAAATCAGTCACTGTTGACTAAAAATCAGTCACTATTGACTAAAAATTAGTCAAAACTGTTACTAATACATTTATAGGGATCACAGTCGTTTTTTCGTTCAATTTTAGGTGTAAAAGGGGATTTTTCATTTTAAAAAGGGCTCTCTAAATCTGAATTAGTGGTTTTCTACTAATGAATTAGTGGCTCAGTTTTCCCTAATTCATTAGTAGAAAACCACTAATTCAGATTTAGAGAGGGGATTTTGTAAAGAAGAAAAAACAGGATAACATATCGTAATATTTAAAAACTTAAAGAACATTTGATAATTTCTTGCTGTTAATTTAAAAAAACATAATTGATTTCCTTTCATTCAATGAGTTTTCCATGATCTCCATAAGAAAAATAGAAAAATTTTCATAATATTTTGTGTGTGTGTGTGTGTGTGTGTTAAAAAATGAATTTTTCAATATTTGGTAAGAATTTGAATTAGTTTTCAAAAAATGAATGTTTTTAATTAATGGACTTAGACTTATTGCAAAAATAATTTTCTGTGAAATTTAAATTACTCAAGGTCTTTATTTTTAATATTAAAACCATTTTAAGTATTTTGAAGTAATTTGAAATATTTTGAAGTATTTTGAAATATTTTGAAGTATTTTGAAGTACTCTAGAAGTATTTTAAATCCTTTTAAAACATTTTGAAAAACTATAAAATTTTTAAATGTTTTTATAATTAATTTAATACTTAAAATAGTAAAAAATAAAATAAATATTCGTAAAAGTTGTTATAATAAAATAAGTAATGTATTTAAAATTTTTAAATACTTTGCAATATTTTGAAGTTTTTTTAGAGTCATTTAAAGTATATTTAAATATTATGGAGTAGTTTTTAATATTTTTAAATCTTTTTGAGTGTTATTTTAAATACATTCTGGAAAATGTGTTTTTCCTTTAATTTCAAAATTTTAAACATTTATAAGTATCT
>WNHD01010022.1:0-11171 GCA_011057455.1 Ganaspis sp. Gsp50
AACAGAGAAAACATCAAAGAATAACATATTTCAAAATAAATTTTTTTTAAAATATGTTCGCAACAGCCTCCAGACGAAACTCAGTGGTTTGACCCTATAGTATTGCGAAGAAATTGTAAAAATGTCTCTTAATCACGGTCGACCGTAATCGACTGTAATCCATTAGAAAAATTTTTTGAATATGAAGTGGCTTATTCTTATATATGAAATTAAATTTTTGTGTGGAAACTGCCATTCATTACAAACTGAAGGTTAAGTTTTAATGTTTATAATACTTCAGATAATGCCTTTTTACTTTTTTAGCCAAAGCAGCAACCACCTGTTGCATATTTTTATTGTTACAGGATAGAAATATTTTGTATTTTTAAACAATTAATAACTTTTTAAAGAAAGCTCGTTTCATCTGTCCATTTCTAAAATTGAAAAGCTTAGGACTTAAAGTTTATACATGCAGAGGTTCAAGATTGTGGGCATAGCCAGAAAAGGGAAAAACAAATTGGGACCAGGGAAAAAGAAGAGCATCTGCGCGTTGCTTGATATAGACATAGTCAAGGTTCAAGGTTGGAACAATTTGTGTGGAATATATCTTACGATGACTTTATACGAATGGACCTATCCGAAGGTGCAGTGATCATCGGCTTTGCGAATGACACGTTGATCGTGTGCGTAGCTGAAACTGTAGAGGCTCTTGGAGTACTCGTAAACGAATGAATGCGGCTAGCAAAAAGCTGTCTGGTTGCCAGAGTTCTTCAAATAGCCTTGGAGAAGACCAAGGCATTTCTTGTTACAGACAGACGTGGTTATGAAGTCCCACACGGACAGAATATTTAACTGGATTTACGTCAACAGATATCAGGGTAAATAGCCTTCATAAGTATCGAGGCAATATCTGTTTTCGAACGACAAAAGTAAGGTTAATGAAGGGATATATCCCTTCCCTGACGTAACGCTGTAGAGCCTTCACAGGCCTTGAAATTTGGCGGATTTTACCCTGATCGTTGGGGCATGAGAGGTTGATACTCAAGGCAAGACGCCCTTACAACTATCGACATAGTGCGCCTCGAATATTAACCTTACTTTCCTTGTTCGTAAACAAATATTGCCTCGATACTTATGGAGGCTATATTTACCCTACTTTAGTTGACGTGAAACCAGTCAAATATTCTCTCCGTGCACGAATCGTGATAGACAAATTTGAGGTCAAGTTAAAGGAAACAGATCAAGTATCTGGGTGCGGAGTTGGATGGAAGGATCATCTTCCATCACCACATAGCGACGGCGTCTAACGGGGCGAGTAAATGTGCGGCAAATCTGGCGAGGATAATGGCAAATGTTGGTTGTCCGCGAGAAGAAAAGAGGAGACTGTTCGCGAGTAACGCCCACGCTAAATTGCGGTACGCAGCACAAGTGTGGGCAACCACTTTTAGAACCAATCTGGGTGAAGCCATCTGTCAGAAGATATTGTCCGCACAGAGATGTATAACTTTGCGTATCATCTCTGCTCATAGGATGGTATCAATGAGTGATGTGCAGGTTCTTGCAAGTGTCCCGCCAGCTGACTTGTTGGTGAAGGAAAAGGAGGAAGCTTTCCTCCTTTTCAAAGGGGGAGACAGATCCAGCAAGGACCATATCCACAAAGAAGCGAAGAGCAGGCTTCTAGACAGATGCCAAGAAAGATGGGAGGAGAAGGGAAAAGGTCGATAGACTAATCACCTAAACCCGATACTCGCCGAATGGATTAACAGAAATCATGGAGAAGTCTCCTATTATTTGGCACAAGCGCTCTCAGGTCACGGGTGTTTTAACTCGTACCTACTGCGCTTTAAAAAGATAGAAAACGAAACGTGTGCTTACTGTCAATCCCCTGTGGACGACGCGGCGCACACCCTCTTTCTCTGCAGTACACGGTACACGGAGAGATAGACATTGCTCTCCGGTGTAAACTACAAAGTTACACCAAGGAACATGGCTGAGATGATGACCCGGTCCCAGGACAACTGGCGGCTTATTGAGACCTTCATCATTTCAATTATGAGAGTTAAGGATCTCGATGGCCGCTGACAAGCGTGAATAGCTTTCTTTCTTTTTTGTTTTATATTTATATATATATTTATTTATTATTGTGTTTGTTTTGTCTAATTTATTTATTTAAATAATTTATTAATATTTATTAATAATAAATAAATAATTATAATAAATGCGTCTTAATTTTTAAAAGAGAGGGGTTCAAAATATTTTGTATAAATTACAATAAAGTTTTTTTAAAGATAAATTATGTGATCGTAGGAAGGTGAAACAAAAAAATAAAATTTTATTTTTAATAAATATTAGTCAACATTTTTTTTTACCTTTTCACCTCAACTGTAGTCATCCCTATTATATACAGAATAAATATACCAAGTGTTACGTCCCAAAAATGTAAAATTTAATTTTTTTAAATATGTGAAGAAGAAATGTTAATCTATAAATATTTCATAATTTTTTATCTAATGGGTTATAATGTATAACTAATATTTTGTTGGGAATAATAGTTATTAGAAAAACACAGACACAAACAAGCTTTGCAGTGCCAATAATATAAGGCCGCATCAAATACACACACGGTAAATTAAGCACATTATAGTGGTGGTAAGGCGCCGATATGTTGGCAGCAATACCATTACTATATTCGATTAATTTGTTGTAATAAAATAAAGTACAGGAACAACATTGGATTAGGAAGGAGGGAAATAAAAACGAAACAGAAAAATACAATTTTGAAGGAGGAACTGGGAAGGAATATTACTCGCTAGGGTTGCATTCGTTTCCTACAGTTTTCATCAGGAAATTGGCATGATACAAAAGGAAACTGAGTTCAATGCGCTTTTGAGGTTTTTGAATATTAAGTATGGACAGAAGGAATTTTCAGTTTTAATCCTGAAAATCACAAATTTCAGTTTATTGGAAAAAAAAATTATTACAATAAAAATTAACAACCACTATTAGCTTGAAGAAAAGACAGGAACTTAGTCAACGCAATTTGAACCCGAGTAGGTTGACCATAGGTTCAGCCTGGGAAAACTCTGTTCTCACGGTAAAAGTAGTGCAGTGTAGGAGCACTAGTTCTAAAAAATTGCAGATTTTGCTGTAAGTCTTGGGACGAGTGCAGCCCAGGTGAGTTACGCGTTCGGCGTCACCCTCACTAACCCATATTCTTGAAAGGTGAAACCAAGGACCAGTTGCTACCGGGCAATTAGTCTATTAATCGCAACCAGAATATTTTCACCTTTTTGCATTTCTGGATTCACAGAGTGGGGTTTCGTGGGCGGTTCCGCCGACTTGTGTCTTTCTTCCTTTCCTTTTCCCATTTTAAAATTGTATTAAAAAGTGAAACGGAAATTAATAGATTGAAATAAATTAAAAACGCAGCCGCAAAAAGGAAGCCCGAAGTCCGTTTTGTATTTCCTAAGTTTTAGGGTACAGTCTAACTTTCATAATTATTACCCCCGTGAAAAACGCGGTACGACCGTCGGACGGAGAGAAAAAGTACCACTGTGCCAGAAAGTGTTGCGGAGTAGAACAAACTTTCGCGATATTGGGTTAAGTGGAACAATTGTTCGTTTTTTTAAAATATACAAAAAGATTTTTATTGTGCTTTCCATTTCAAAGACACACAGATTTTATGTGAAAAACTTATAGCATTATTCAAATCCAATGATTGATCGATCCATTTTTTAATAATTAATAATTGTTGAGTAGATAGTTGATCAGTAGGAGCAAAGTAGTTCAGGTTGAAGATCTGTTCTTTGTTTAACAAAAAACAGAAAATAAAACACTAAACACATCCATCTTTTTAACACTAACAAACACTTCATTAATATTTACATTAACAATTTTTACCTTAATAAAATAAATTAAATAAATAGAAACATCGCAGTTTGGCAAAAGTGTCAAACACTGTTTACTTGTTAAGAGTTATAAACAGACTAAATTTGAAATCAAGAGAAATAAATTCGAGAAATATAAAACTAATGTAATATAACTTTAATATAATATAATATAAATATAATATAAACTAATATAACTATATAAATAAAAATACTTTATTTTCTGTTTTTTGTTAAGCAAAGAACAGATCTTCAACCTGAACTACTTTGCTCCTACTGATCAACTATCTACTCAACAATTATTAATTATTATAGCATAATTTTTGGATTATCAAGAATTCGGCCCTCCTTCCATTCATCTCTAAAGTGAAATATGTAAGTTGAACCAAAAATATCAAAGACAAGTAAATATAAATGCACACAAGTACACACAGATACACAGTTTAGGTTACTAAAAAATAAAATTTCAAATACAGAGCTCATGTTATTTTAAAATTCAACATCAACAAAATTATCTAATTTTGAATTTTAATAAATTAAGAATATAGTTTAATATTGTTTTTTCTTAAACCTTTCTCTACTTCCTTCAAGCATCCTTTTAGAGTCTTATCTGAATTCCTAAAACTTTGAATTAATAAAGTGGAGTACAGACCTATGAATTTACCTCTTTTATGGTTTACCATTTAAGAAGAGTAGGAAAATTTCTTAACAAAGAAATACCTCACTTTATTGCGTTTTTTTTTTCTAAAAAAAAGGAAAAGATGAATTTTCACAGGAGCCAACTATTTTTGCTTTTTCGAGCGCTTATGGAGTTGTTCCATCCGACTCCTCATATGAGGCATTCTTCGTTAAGCACCCATCCCCTCTAGAAAATTGTTTAGCCTAGGATTTGGGTCACGAAAGTTATGTTTCTTGAGTTTTTTGTGCCACGGAGTAATATAGGGATGTGGTTTTTACTCTTTGATCTGATATTGTGGATTATTTTAACTTTTTTGTGACTATAAACTTTCACTTGATCGGTTTTCAATACAGTGAATGGTTGTACTCGACCTTTTCTTTGTTTTTTAATTTGTCGCTAAATTACATTGGTTTCCTGAATTTTACTTGTGTCTGTGTCTGTACTTTGTATATTTCGTGAAGATGAGTGATCAGATGCCATTACCGCAGTTATTGAGTGTGTCTCAAGACCATAATATAAACAATGCTACTTTGTCTCTCTCTTAGTGTCAAGTGTGTGATTTTTGTATTAAGTGTTGCTAAACCGGAGTTTTGCTCTGATTGTAAAGCACCGTATCACCCACGTTGTGTTGAAAAAACCATAACTGTTGATAATCTTAATTACAAAAAATGCTGTGGTAATCCGTCCCCGTTGCCGTCACCGGTTCCCTAGTCACAACCGACATTTACTGTTTTTTTTCTTGGAGAAATCAAGAAGCTTATAAAGGAGGAGTTTAAGTTGGCGCGTGAAGACCTTGCGAAGGACAATGAGACCTTTCGGAAGGAACTTTCGTTAAACCTGGATCATATAGAGGAGACGTTGGCTAGTGTGTCAGCTGATTTGAGTATTCATGCTGGTAGCCTGGATTCTCTTACTTCGAGGGTGACAAAGGCTGAAGGTATGATCTCTGATTTTAAGAATTTAACCAAGGATCTGAACATAATGGATCATATTAAAATATTGGATAAATGCATATTTGAGGTTGAGGACAGAGTTGTTAGGAGGAAGAATGTTTTAATATTTGGCTTGCCTGAATCTTTTCGATTCAGGCTCAAATAAAAGTAGTGCTTTGTCTGCTGCTATCATAAACATGATTGTTGGTTTTAAAACTACAGTTTCTGTGGACAACTTGATGTGTCGCAAAATTGGTAAAATGTCTTCTGATCTGTAGGACTCTCGACCTCGGCCTGTTCTGATATCCTGCCTGTCGACCGACCATGCACTTCAACATTTCAGAGCTTTCATGACAGCCAAGAAAGATGTCGACCAATCCTTGATTCTGAAAAATGCCTGGATCACCGTCGACAAAACGAGAGCTCAAATAAAGGAGCTTGCCGATTTGAAGTCTCAACTTTTGGATGAATTTTTATCTTTATTGCCTTTTTATGCGCCTTCAAAAGGGACCAGAAGCTCAATACTTTTTTATGTTTCTTTTTGTAGGACTATAATTATCTTTTACTCCTTTTACAGATATAAAGTTGAGCAATTAGCAAAAGACCAGACGATTCTAGCCTTAATTCCAATATTTTAAAAAATTAACAATAAAAACTTGTTTAAACAATTTAGCAATCGTTTATACGTTATTTTAAATTATCAAACACTCTACCATTGTTATTATTTGTTTGCTGATGAATTTCCGTATTTTGAAAAACAATTATGAAATATTTCTCACAATTTTATATTCTTTTCACTAATTATTATTTAAAAATAATTATAAATAAATGGAAAAATCGAACTCGAGAGGTCGATGGGGAATTTTATTGTAAAGATTTAAAAAAAATATTAGTTTAGCAAAAAAATTGCGAAATGAAGAGTGATTTGAAACAAAAAAGTACGTATTTACCTACTCTGCGGCCGCGAAAAAACTGTTAAACTAGCGCGCCATGCAACAAACCAATTTTGTTTTCTTTTAAACACGTTCGAGCAGTCAACTTTTATTGCAGATTCGTGAACATAAATATACAGTGTATTTATTTATGCAAAAAAATATTCATATCGACGTGGAGAAATCATATTTAATGATAATTATTGTTTATAAAAATTTAACCATTTTTTCAGTAAAATTATTTTTTCCAATGGGTCCATTTTGTTGAAAAATATAACAAAAGTACTACAAAAAACTTTTATAATATTTTTTTCTGTGAACAAAATTATAGGAGCTATGAATCTTTGAAAACTTACGTTTTTAAAAAAATACGCAACTTTGACACCCTGTAAGAAGGCAACCCGTTCTTATTAATTAACTATATTTGAGGAACTTAATGTACTCAATTGAAACAACCGTTTTATACAACTTTTATTTAACTTAAGGACCAAAGGTCCAAGAAGGTTTTCACTTGGCGTGATTTGACTCTGGTGCTAATTTGATCAAAAGTTTGGTTTGTTTAGTAAAATTAACTGGGGTCCACGTGCTTTTTTTATTATCATTATTTTGTCAAATTTGAGCCCTAGAAACTCTGAGCCCGGACGCGCTAGGTGCACTGTTAAAAATATTTAGAACTTTATGAAACTTTTTTGTTACAAGTCTAACCTAATTTTACGAAATAGACGTATCAGAAAATTATTTTTGATACATGTTTCATCAAATTATAAAACTGTGACAGAAATTTATGAAACCGTGTCAGAAATTCACATGAAATCAAGAATGCGCATGCGTGGTTTTGTTTCTGTGATCAAAATTTAGAAATTTATGAAACCGTGACTGAAAATTATGTTAGAATCAATACAAATAAAAAGTGGCGTGGTTTTTCTTGATAAAGCGTTGAATATACTACAAGTGTTTTTTGACATTTCGCATGTCTATGGAATGCTTAAAGTAAAGCAAATGTAAATTTCCCAGCTTTTGGACGATATGTTATTTTATTGCGTGTTTATGTTTTTGGTTCAGGTGTATGAATGTAATTAAAAGTGTTCGAGACTTTTTACAGTGTTTTTCCCAACAAATTTTTCGCTTTTTGGGCGTTTTGTTTTTTCATTATATTTCAATCCGCGTTTTTAGTTTGTTCTACCATTTTCTAAAAATTGTTATTTATTAAAGTAAGTTCAAAGATGTATTACGTCGTCGACAAACGTTTGACATGGAAGATTGAAATGAAATAAAGGTATTTTAAAATATGCTTTCATTAAATAAACTTTTTAATTTAATATCGTTATAGCACATTACTGAATTTAAATTAGTTAACCCAGAACAATTTTCTACTACCACAGTTGCAATTCATATGAATGATTAGATATATATGAAAAATTATAAGCGTCCAATAGCGTAATTGGTTAGCACGCTAGAAATTAAGCGATTAAGTGTATGCGTTTAGGTTCTAATACCCCCCGTATCAGAAAATTGATGTTATATTTTATCGTTAATTAGGTATATTAAATGTATTGAAAAATAAAATAAATCCTCATCGCAACAGTGACTTGAATAAATACTAATAATCATTTTTGTTAAATAGTTTTAATTATTTTAACATAATATATTTTTTTCTTTTTTGTGTAACAAAAGTAATATAAAATTCTGCCAGAGAATCAAATTATGATATTGTAACAGAAATTTCTAAAACCGGTATCCGAATTTTCTGTCACATGTGACAGGAGTTTTTCTGGGTGCATGTGACAGAAATCTCTGAAACCGTATCCGAATTTTGTGTCACCTATAACCAGAAAAAACTGTTGTCACAGGTGATAGAATATTCTGTCATACATTTTTAACAGTGTGAGAACGGAATAATTAACTTTTCATTTGAACATAAGATTTCTAAGTTTTAATTGATCAAAAATTCTGTTCGTTTCATAGCATTGACAGGAGAACATTTCAAATTTTGAACCTTAAGTCAAGAGAAGGGGAGACCCGGGTTAGTTGTAACAGGGGTAAGAAGTAGCACTCAACTTTAATGTATTTAAAATGTATAGGCTTCAAATTTTTGACGCTATTTTATCATTAGAATCCTCAAGAACATGTAAGTACAACCAGTCATCCACTAGGAGGTGCATTAAGCGTTTTTCAACAAGTGTGTCAATATTAACTCAATTAGCATAAAAAGCCATTCCTTGAGGCACGGTGTAACAGTTTCCCGGGGTTAGTTGTAACATGCTTAGTTACTACAACGTTTAAATTTGCCTCACCAATGCAATGTGTTTGCATATTTATTTAATATGAGAAAATGCACCAGAAAAATGGAGAGAGAATAAAAAAGTCAAGATGTATATGGTTTCCTATTTATTAAAATGTTCAGACATATTTTGGATTGACACTTGAGGAGGTTAGGAAGCTTGCATATAAATGTACTATAAAACTTGTTTAATCTGTAGCGAAGCTTATGGAACATCGAATAATGGAGACTAGGTATAGAATGAATTCAATGTAAAATGTGGGCTCATGTTAAATGTGCTATGGAAGATGTTTATTCTTTTACTTGTATCAACTGTCACTCAAATAGAGACTAATTTCATTTTTAAGAACCCATATTTAAATCTAAATTAAATAAAACTAATTTAAGAGTGAAAAGTCTATCACTGATTCAGATAGTAATATATGACCATTAATAATATTTAGTTAAAAATTACTAATATGGGGCATTATTCCTGAACTGTCCAAAGGCAAAAATTAGAATGTTTTGTAACTTTGGTAAAGTATTGTCCTATATGACAGTATCAAATCACTGCAATATTAGCTCTATTGAAAAAAATTAGAATAAAGTAGAGGGGGTTGAATTTTGACATTTTGAGTGATACCGACATTTTTGAGTCTGTATAATTATGGCACAACTTAATAGTTTTTAATTTATGCATAGCGAATTTTAAAGCATTTTTCATTCACTTTGTAAATATCCACAGAGCACAACATCTCGCAGTGAGGTTGAGGTAAGCTTATTCAAAAGGGTTGTAAGGTTACATAGCAAATCTGAAGTAGACTTAAGGTTAACTTTAAACTTCTGCCATGACAGTAAGCTTACACGTAAAGGTTGTTGTAAGGTTACAAGTAATGCTTGTGGTAAGTTTACAAGTAAAGGTTGAGGTAAGCATACGAGTAAAGGTTATGTTTTTAATAATTAAAAAAAATAACTATCGCTGTTTCTTCACATTAAGTTTCTCATATAATCACTACATACCTCAATGAAAATAATTTCTATGAGAAAAAATTTTATAACACCGAGATTCGAAGCTATGGAACCTAGCCTAACGCACCAATCATTGGTGCATTAAGCCCCACGGCCACTCTAACTTGATATACTTTTCTGAAAATGTTCCTCATATTTTAACTCAAAATTTTCCTGCTAAAGTATGAGGAACATTCTTGGAATTGTATGTAAGTTAGAGTGACAGTGGGGCTTAATGCACCAGCGTTTAGTACGTTAGGCTAGGTTGCATAGCTTCGAATCTCGGTGATGTAAAATTTTTTTCGCGATAGATTAATTTTCATTGAGGTTCATAGCGATCATATGTGGAACTAAATGTCAAGAAACAGCGATAGTTATTTTTTTTTAATTAGTAAAGCCACAACCTTTACTCGGCAGGATACCTTAACAATTACTGGTAAGCTTACCTCAACCTTTAATTGTAAGTTTACCACAAGCATTACATGTAACCTTACAACATTTACGTGTAAGCTTACTGTCATGGCAGAAGTTATAAGTTAACCTTAAGTTTACTCCAGATTTACTATGTAACCTTACAACTCTTTTGAATGAGCTTACCACAACCTCACTGCGAGATGTTATGCTATGTTGATATTTACAAAGTGAATGAAAAATGCTTTGAAATTCGCTATGCATAAATTAAAAACTATTAAGTTGTGCCTTAATTATACAGACTCAAAAATGACGGTATTACTCAAAATGTCAAAATTCAACCCTCTCTACTTTATACAAATTTTTTTCAAAAGAGCTAATAGTGCAGTGATTTGATACTGTCATATAGGGCATCACTTATTTACTAAAGTTACATAACATTCTAATTTTTGCCTTTGATCAGTTCAGGAATAATGCCCCATATTAGTAATTTTTTACTAATTATTATTGGTCATATATTACTATCTGAATCAGAGATAGACTTTTTACTCTTAAATTAGTTTTATTTAATTTGGATTTAAATATTGGTTCTTAAAAATGAAATGAGTCTTTATTTGAGTGACAGTTAATACAAGTAAAAGAATAAACACCTTCCATAACACATTTTACATGAGCTCACATTTTACATTGAATTCATTCTGTAGGGGAAGGTGGGGCAAAACCGGGTACTTTGCCGAACATGCTTGTTTACAAAAAATCTACCTTACAAAAAAATGTCATGAACCTTAATATTTCTTCATTGGATATTCGACTAAGAGAAAATGATGATAATTAACGAAAAAAAAAATTTTTTAAATAATTTAAACCATGTTTTCCAAGAAAAGTCAAAGTACCCGGTTTTGTCCCACCGGTGGAGTAAAACCGGGTACCGCAGTTTTCTGTGGGAAAAATATATAAAATGTTAAGCAATTTTAAAAGTTTACTTACTTATTAACTTATTTAATTATAATTACATAAAATTGAGTAATTTATGATTCAATTTTTATTAAATTATAAATTATAAAAAATTAAAAAATAAATAAA
>WNHD01010027.1:0-10830 GCA_011057455.1 Ganaspis sp. Gsp50
TTAGAAAGGAAAAAGCAGTTAACAGGGTGAGCCTATTATAACAAATTAGTTTATGCGCAAGCAACCTCTAAATTACTACGACTTACCGTACCCTGTCGACTTGTTTATTCCCTCTAACGATTTCGTTATTCTACGTTTCATTTTTGTGAAAGAATTTGTCAAGTAAATAATTTAAGTATGATGTGACTTTTCGGGTTTTTAGCAGCATATTTTTGAAAATATTTTTGTTAAAAAAATGTTTTGCATCGCTGAGTGATTTGGAGGACTAAAAACACTATTCGGTTAACATTTTTGTATTAATGCAAGAATAATAAACGACATAACCTTAAATCCTTTTCTTAAAATTCCTCTAATTTCACGATTATTTTACAGCTATTCGAGATTATATATGAATAATTATTATCTAAAAGTATTTTTTCTACATTTTAGGGACATGAACTACTATTTTTGATTAATAATTAATTTTAAGATTTTACCTATTCTGTGACGTTTTTTTTGTGGCTTAATTTTCGTGGCGTCGCGAAATAACGCCACACCATTTATGTCATAAATTTTCATAAGGGATAGAAGTGAAGAGAAAAAGATGTAGAAATCGAAAGAGAAAGAAAGGAAAGATAAAAAAAGAAATGAAAGAGGAGGGAAGAAAGAGAAGGAAGGAAGATAATCAAAGGAAGATGAGTGGGATGATTTATGAACATAAGAAGAAAAATCATTCTGGTACTTATTTATTTTTTTGACACGAAGAAAATCTTCATGTTTACTTAAAACCACTTTACGAAACACTCACAATAAATACATACAATTATGTAAATCTTATGTACAAATTTCAGGAAAGAGTGATATACAAAACTTGCAATTTTTAACAACTCTCGTTTTCCAAAGCAAAAGCCATCAAATAATTCGAACAAGTCCTAAATAATTAGAACGAGTCGTAAATAATTATAGAACGATTCGTAAATAATTAGAACGAGTCGTAAATAATTAGAACGATTCCTAAATAATTAGAACGATTCGTAAATAATTAGAACGAGTCGTAAATAATTAGAACAAGTCGTAAATAATTAGAACGATTCGTAAATAATTAAAACGAGTCGTAAATAATTAGAACGAGATGTAAATAATTAGAACGAGTCGTAAATAATTAGAACGAGTTGTAAATAATTAGAACGAGTGGTAAATAATTAGAATGAGTTGTAAATAATTAGAACGAGTGGTAAATAATTAGAATGAGTCGTAAATAATTAGAACGAGTCGTAAATAAATAGTTCAAGTCGTAAATAATTTCAAAATTTCCTAAATAATTGGAACAAGTTGTAAATAATTGGAACAAGTTCTAAAAAGGTCGAACAAGTCCCAAACAATTCGAACAAAAGTCCAAAATAATTCGATATAACAATTACACTAAGAAAACGAATAATAAATAAAATTAACAATTAGAAGAGAAAATCGATTACAAGAATTACCACCAAATTAAAAATGTGATGCCGAGTAGCTCGCAAAGAAATAAATCACCACTCGAATTAAATAAATCACAAATCGAATTGAACAAATCACAAATCGAATTGAACAAATCACAAATCGAATTGAACAAATCACAAATCGAATTGAATAAATCACAAATCGAATTGAACAAATCACAAATCGAATTGAATAAATCACAAATCGGATTGAATAAATTACAAATCGAATTGAATAAATCACAAATCGAATGAAATAAATCTCAAATCGAATTAAATAATCTCGAGTAAATCAAAACATTTAATTTCCCCTAACAAGAGCTTCAAAAATTCAATTGCCAAAAATTAATAACCGACACATTGGCATATAAAAAACAACATATTAATACCATACAACACATTATGCAATGTTCAATAAAATCTCCACCGCAAGATCCGGTCGATCATTTAAAAGTGCCACATTCTCCTCATTCTCCATCGTCTGCTTCAGATTCTGCTTGATGAACTTCAAGCTGCTTTTCTTCAGCTCCACTTCATGATACGTGTCCGCGAGCAGGAGCATGTTCATGACATTGTCACTCTTTATGGAAAATGCCAGCTGCCTTCCACAGAAGATTTTCAATCCGTCGAGTCGATACTCGTCCGCAGCGATGAGCAGCTTCTCCGCGTGCTCCGTGATGTTGTGAACAGCTCCGGTGTAAATAAAGCGCAACATCTCCTTAATGACGTTCGGCTCAATGTCATTCATGAGCATCCGACTCTCCTGCTGCTCCTTCATCTGACTGTGAAACATGGCCTCGAAAACGGCCGACGCCGTGGCCAGAACGGACTTGTGTACCTTGAATTCCCTGCCCTGGGCGGCGATTGTGAAATCCGCGAAGGTCTCGTTCTCGAAAATGGAGGAGAGGGTCTTGATTGTGGGCAGGACTTCGACGGTGTCTTCCTCGATGAATTTGAACATGAGCAGGAAGCGGAAGTCGCTCTCGATGTACTCGTAGAGGTCTTCTTTGAGGAGGATGCCTGGAAAGGAGCAGAGAGGTCGCCAGTCACCTACGACAGTCAGCCAGAGGTTCTTGTAGTGGAAGTCGTGGAAGAGGGAGATCTTCTTCTTGCATTTCGAGTCGCTAATGTCGGTGAGTGTGCAGACCATTTCGTAGGAACGACGCGGCAGCTCCGTGGCGAAATATTGAATGTTGGCGACAACAAAGTCGCCGCTGAAGTCGATTTCAATGGAGCATTGGACGGTCTTGTTGTCGCTGAAGGAAATAATTCGGCTCGGCAGGTGAGTGAGATTTCCACTTCTGATGACTGTTTTGAAATCATGCATCATGAATGGCATTGTGAGGCCCTGCTTCTTCTCTGACGGATCCTTGCTGCAGCTTCTGTAAGAGACTGCCACCTGATCCATGATCTGCAAAAAAAATGGATATCAAATTTTATGAACCGAGGTTCTGGTGTTCCGAAAAGGATGATTCAGCGGTCGTTTTTTTGTAATTGAGCATTTTGGACCGATTTTGATGTTATATTTGTACTCAGTGATGCAAAAAACCCCAGGGTAACAAGTTTTAAGCGGATCTGATCAATTTTGATATATTAGTCGCCATATTAAGGCCGCCATTTTGAATTTTTGGTTTATTTTGAATTTTTGGTTTCTGAGGTCATATTCGGACTCAGTGACCCTCAAAACCCCAGGGTAACAAGTTTCAAGCGGATCTGATAATTTTTCATTTTTTAGCCGCCATATTGCAGCCGCCATTTTGAATTTTGTAATTCTGATATCAGATTTGTGTTCAGAGAACCCAAAAACCTCAGAGTAACAAGTTTCAAGCAAATCCGATAACTTTTAATCTTTTAGCCGCCATATTGCAGCCGACATTTTGAATTTTGGAATTCTAATATCAGATTTGCGTTCAGAAACCCCAAAAACCTCAGAGTACCAAGTTTCAAGCAAATCCGATAAATTTTAATCTTTTAGCCGCCATATTGAAGTCACCTATTGAAGTCACCATTTTGAATTTTGAATTTCTGATGCCATATTTGGATTCAATCATATACAAAACCCCAAGGCAATAAGTTTCTAGCGAATCTGAACAAGTTTAATATTTTCGTCACCATATTGAAACCGCAATTTTGATTATTAAATTTGTGACATTATATTCGGATTCAGTGGTCTTCAAAACCTCAAAGTAACAAGTTATAAGCAAATCCGATAAATTTTCATCTTTAGTTGCCATATTGAAGCCGCCATTTTGAATTTTGGAAATCTGATATCAGATTCGTATTCAGTGACCCCTAAAACACCAGAGTAACAAGTTTCAAGCGAATCCGATTAATTTTAATCTTTAGTCGCCATATTGAAGCCGCCATTTTGAATTTTGAAAATCTGATATCAGATTCGTGTTCAGTGACCCCAAAAACGCCAGAGTAACAAGTTTCAAGCGAATCCGATTAATTTTAATTTTTAGTCGCCATATTGAAGCCGCCATTTTGAATTTTGGAAATCTGATATCAGATTCGTGTTCATTGACCCCAAAAACCCTACAGTAACAAGTTTCAAGCGAATCCGATTAATTTTAATCTTTCAGCCGCCATATTCAATCCGCCATTTTGAATTTTCTAATTCTGATATCAGATTTGTGTTCAGTGACCCCAAGAACCTCAGAGTAACAAGTTTCAAGCAAATCTGAACAATTTTAATATTTTCGTCGCAATATTGAAGCCGCCATTTTGAATTTTGTACTTGGGACGTCATATTCGGATTCAGTGACCCCAAAAACCTCATTGTGACAAGTTTCAAGCAAATCTGATAAATTTTAATATTTTAGTCGCCATGTTGAAGCCGCCATTTTGAATTTTCAAATTTTGTAATTCGATTCTTATTCAGAGAGTCCATAAACCTCTAAGTAATAAATTTCAACCAATTTTAACGGATAAAATATACGTTTGCTTGAAATAAAACGATTCGTAGTGTTTAGAAAATTTTTATTTATTGAGGAGCTAATTTATTAAATTTTTTACAATTTGTGTTTTTACACATTCAATAATAATAATAATAGATGAGAAAAGTTAATTTTTTATAATATATGTTTTGTCTAATTCTTATATATTTAAAAAAATTTATTTTAAATTATTATAATTTTTTTAAGACGTTTAATTACAAACGGGCATACATAGTATTTTTAAATCCTGTTGTCATTTTGCAATTATTTAAATAGAAAAATATTCATTTTGCAAATTTTGTTTAAGTATAATAATTCGTAGAAGAAAAAGATGGTTTATTTTAATTTTTTAATTGTTAACAAAGAATGTTATATTAACACTTAAAAATATTTTTATATTATGTTTTATATTTTTTATACCTGTAAATCTCAAATATTTTAAATACTACTTTTAGTTTTTTTTATTTATAAATATTACTGCTTAGGGCCCATTGTACACGGCCCTGAGTTCCTGAGTAATGAAATTACAGGTTATGTATAAAATGTTTTGACACCATTTTAATCATTTTTATAATTGAGCGAGTTGTTAACACCGAAAACAAATTTATTCAAAACTGCGCGAATTTGGTATTGCAAATATTATAAACCCCAAAAATATCAAGCTATCTGATTCTTTGTAAAATTTGACATTTAATTTTCAAACACAAACGTCTTTTTACTGAAATAAAAAAATTATAATTCAAAACATTTACTATTTGACACAAAACTTACGTTTCTCCAGCAATGCTGCTTTAAAAATAGCACAAAATTGTTATGAAAACTTCACTGAATAAAAATTAATTAATTAAACAATAGAAGAGCTAATTTTCTAAGCCACCGAGAAAAACGAATTCTGGATAAAAATTTTAAAGGAGGATAAAGGTAACATAATAAATATCAAAATGGAGAAATTTTTAGTTAATTAGTTTCTTAAAATCAAAAAGAAACACTTTTTGCTCCGAAAAAATATTTCATTCACGTTGTGTATTGACACATTTATAAGGCATGATTCTTTTACGCGTGCGCAAATAGATACTGAATCTTGCGCACATTCCAGGTGTTCAATTTGATAGAAATCAGCTGAGCGATGTTTGTCACATAATCGTCAATGGAAAATATTTACAAGTACGTTTATAATTATTATTTACTCTTTAAATACTAATTTTCAAATTGTAGTACGAAATAGTGCTTTGTAATTTTGGGAATATTTGAGACATGTATTTTTCACGTGAAATTATGAATTTGGAAAATGTTAACCTCACTTTTACGTTGATTTAAAAAATGTTTTTTTTAACGGTTATAGAGTTGAAAATTGTGAATCTTTTGTGCACAGAATTAAAAATAATTCTATATGTTTCTACAATGCGAAACTGAAAACATTTTCAAAACATTTTTTTTCATTTTGCAGTTTTCATGACTTAGTTTGTCAAAATAATTTTAAACAAGTGGAAAATTATTTTCATTTCATGAACATTTTGCTTCCTCATAGAGAACAATTTTTTTTTAAAAAGCAACTTTAAACAGTTTTTAAGAAGAAACTATTATTGAAAAATGATAATCTTAAAAGTTATAATAGGAAATCTAATTTTATATTTAAAAAATAATTTAAAAGTAACAATTTTTCCATAAATTTCTGTTAATATGAAAATTTTATATACATCATTAATATTATTGATATTATTAATATTATTGATATTACGAATATTATTAATATTATAATAAAATATTTTTTTTATTATTTCATTGATTATGTTAATTTGATTCATTTTTTACTGATAAATAATTTTTTTAAATGAATAATCACAAAAAATGATAATTTTAAAAGTTATGATATTAAATGGAATTTTTAATAAAAAAATTATTCAAAAATTGTCAATAACTATCAATTGTTCGTAAAATATGTTCTTTATATACACCAATCGATTCGTTTTTGAACGTAGAAAATTTGGTCAAGAGAGACTGTCATTAAAAAATCAAAATTTAATAATCAAAATTTGATTTTAATAATCAAAATTTAAAAAGTCATATCATAGAATGTCATTTTAAATGTCAAAAATAATAGAAAATTGTCATTATTACTTCATCAACTCTTGGTAAAATATAGATTTTATATATAGGTCAATTGATTCATTTCCAAGCAAGGAATCCAAATTTTGCATTACTTGAAATTTTAATTAGAGAAAAAAATTTAAACAAAAAACCGGATTTTTTTAAAGAAAAATGGGCTAAAAAAAATTTGAATGAGAATTTCTAAAAATCCCTCCACAGAAATCTTGACATTCACGAGTATAAAAACTCCAACAAATTTTATTAAAATTGGTCAAAACGTTCTCGAAATATCCTGGTGACGAAAATATCATAGAATTGGATTTTAATTGTCAAAAATGATAGAAAACTGTAATTTACTAAACTAATTCTTGATAAAATAAAGGTTTTATATAGGTCAATCGATTCGTCTCGATGCAAGGAATACAATTTTGCCTCTTGTTAATGAGCTATGTTACAAAATAATGTAACTGCAAAATAAAAAAAAATTCTAAATAAAAATAAAAGAAAATTCTAAATAAAAAATAAAAGAAAATTTAAATAAAAAATAAAAAACAAAATAATGTAAATTGTTTATTTAAAAACAGATGGTTAATAGTTTTAAATTGTTTATTTTAAAAACATTTATCACTATAGTTAATATTAAATTAAATTTATCATTAATTATGAATTTACTATTCATCTAATATTTATATTACATGTGACACGCTCCAGAAAGGAATCTTAGAAGGAAAAATTTGTAGGTTATGTTTGATGATATAATAGTTGATTAAGAATTACTTTTAAATTATTTTTTCAGTCAAAAACAGTTTTTCTTGATAGTATATAAACGAATTCATAAAAAACTGCTTTTCATTGCAAAGAATTTAAAATAAATGTTTAAGCAAGTATCATCAAACATAACCTATAATCATTTGCATCTAAGGTCCCTTTCTTCGAAGCTCGACACATTATCTATAATATATCATTATTTCTTTATTTTGATTGCCATTTTTCTTTATATTTTTTGTTAAAATATTATTTTACTGTTTTTTGGGAGCTGTTCACAAATTACATAAGACGATATAATTTTTATCCACTCACTTCTCTATGTAAGGGGTCGTTCATAAACTACGTCACGCAAATTTATACATTTTTTTCTTGAATAGCTTTTTCGTATACTGTCGAGAAACACTATTTTTGATTTCAGATAATTTGCAAGGTAATTTTAACCAAACTAAAAGTATCAAAGAATAAAAATGATCAAAGAATCAAACTAAAAGTATCAACTATAAAAGTATCATAACCTAAATTCGTTTGCTTCTTGGGTACCTTTCTTCGCGACGCGTCACATTATATTATTATAACACTACAAAAATTAATGTATAAATGCTGAGAAACATCGCATAACTCCTTTGATAAAGAATATCAATATTTGTAATTGTTTTTTTACAGTAATTAAAAATTTTCACATTTACATAATTATTTGACAATATTATAAAAAACTATAATTTGATAACCCACAAATTAACGCATACGTCCCTCGTAAAAACGGGAAGAATGTAAAAAAGCGCTTCTTTCCTGAAGAAGTAAAGCAGCCTAGAGTGGAATCTGCAGATGCAGGTAAATTGTCGAGTGCAAAGAGTCGATGCTACGCCACTGAGGGGATACTCGAATTTCACGACATGTTTACAAAGATCCTAGAGATAAGTTGAGAATGGTCGCCCTTCTTTTCCTCCCCCAACCCCTGCCCCTATGTCTCCTCCATGGGTGTAAGGTGACAGCTGCCTGCGCCTGCGTTAGAGCCTGTGTGGCATAAAACTACGTGTGCAACCGAGAGTCGACCACCACCGACAATATTCTCATGATGAAACGAGTCTGCAGGGCCGGTTTTGATAACAAATCCAAAACAGGGTTGATTAAACTCTCCTTCCATCATCTCCTCTTTCAAAAAAACGCTTCTCTTCTTTTTGGGATTTTTTTACCCCCTCCACTTACCTCCCTTTGTTCACTGCCCCCCACTACTGTAATTTAATCCTCTTAGTGACAATTTAAAAAAGACTCAATTTCCGAATTTAAAGACCAGTGGCATTGTGAAAATAATGGCCCATTTTATCGCGAATTGACCATTTTTGTTTAGAAACTAGTTTTTGGGGTCGTTCACAAACTACGTAAAATGGGTCATTTTTATGACCCATTTTTTATGACTATTTTTTTTTATTTTATGGAAATTTTGAACCCCCCTCCGTCTCCCCATGTAGCACACTGTTTCATACTGTTGTTTTTTCCTCTTATCGTAAAAAATAGCTTGACCCCTCCCCCCGAACGAGCGAAGTACTTTGTGAATGACCCCTTTTAGAACAAAATTTATTTGACAATGTTTAATAGTTTAATTGTCGGCAAAATGAAAGTTTGTGGAATTTTTAAATTAAATTTTTGAATTTTAAACTAAATACTTTTTATAAGTCATGTTTTTATAAAAACTTGTTATAAAGACATTTTAATAAAAAAAAATTTCATTTTATGGATACACTGTATTTGGGTTAACTTTTATACCTCTGGATTCTTTATTTAATGGTACTTTTTTGTTCAATTGAGTACTTATTTAACAAACACTATTTAGTAGAATATTATTTATTTAGTAGATTAATATTTATTTAATAGAGTATTATTTATTTAGTAGATTAATATTTATTTAGTAGAGTATTATTTATTTAGTAGATTAATATTTATTTAATAGAGTATTATTTATTTAGTAAATTATTATTTATTTAATAGAGTATTATTTATTTAATGCAATTTTTATTAATCCGAATTATCATTCATTTGTACGGTCTTCCTGAGTTGAATTTCGCGCACAATTCATTAGGAGAGAAGAAATTGCACGAAGCGCCATCTAATCTGTTTTACCAACCGACCATAGATGGGAAACTTAGTGGAATTAAACGAATAATTTTTTTTTGAAAATTTGCCTCTGCAGCGGGTCACTAATAAAGAAAGAAAGAGTGATTTTGTGTGATTGAATTGGCCACACCAATGGCACATTACTAAGAAGAAGAAAGAAAGAAAGAAAGAAAAAAAGAAAGAAACGTATAGAGATAATTTGAGAGTCTCTTTTTTATTCATTTCGGAATAAAAAAACACCCAGAAAAAATACACAAGGTTTGAATTTGTGACGCGTCGCGAAGAAAGGTACCTAAGAAGCAAACGAATATAGGTTATGTTCGGTGGCAATTTTAACTTGATTAAAGCAACCATTTTAATAATCTGCCGACAAAAACAGTTTTTCTCGACAGCATACAAAAAAGCCATTCAAGAAACATTGTTTTTCATCTTAGATAATTAAAAAGGAAGCTTTAATCAAGTTAAAACTGTCACCAAACATAACCTAAATTCGTTTGCTTCTTAGATACCTTTTTTCACGACGCGTCACATACAATTTCTGACACTCTCCTGTATCAATATGAATTTTCAAAAATTGCACATGAATTCGCGAATTACAAAAATTTCCATTTTCACGTTTTTGCAGACTGTGTTCCTGAAATTTTTTTTGCATTCTCCCTTTTGCATTTACATCCATTTTGCATTGGCATCCATTCAGTTACACACGGTGCATGCAAAATATCATTTTGCTACCTCATAGGAAGCCTTATATTTGACCTATAACGAAAAGTCCAAAGTAGGTGTTTTGAGGTTAGGTTTTCAATGTCTTGAACCCTGGGTAAAAAAGTGTATAGGGAGACGCGTCCAAGAAGTTGTGAAATCTATTCTATGCTTTTTAAAATTTAACACAGCCTGGGGGGGGGGGCAAAACGCCGAAAATATGCTTACGTAATACTTGAAAGGTTTCTAACGTGCCACAAATTTTATATTTTTCCAAATAAAATTGTTTTAAAAGTAGTTTGTGAATGCCTTAATTGGATTGTTGAAATGAAAAAAATGTCTGTGAGAAAGGGAATGAATTGAGACTACTTGCTAGTCTAGAAGTGGTTTTTTATCACGGTTCGATGTCAGGAGACTTGAAAGACTTGGAAAACGCAGAACTGCTTAGAATGTCGAGACAAGAACCGCAGAGATGTGAAACATAATCCAAGTTGCACCAGCCAGGTTCGAGCTCAGCCAAGCGAGGCAGCCAGCGACGTACGAATCAGATTACATCTCGCGTTGACCGCTTATCTTTCTTCTTCATTCTTCCTTTAGCTCACATCGATTCACTTCAGCGGTCCATCATTCAGAATCTCCTTGCAATCGACTGCAATTCCCAAATCTCTTTCTTAACTCAAATCTTAACTAGAATCTCTTTTCTTTTTTTTTCGAGTCCGCTCCATCTTTTGCCACAATTATTTTCAACATCCAAATTATTTATATTT
>WNHD01010028.1:0-10160 GCA_011057455.1 Ganaspis sp. Gsp50
ATGTGACACGATCTGAAGAAAGGGACCTTACAAGCATTTGAAATTAGGTTATGTTTGCTGACAGTTTTAACTTAATTAATGCTTTCTTTATAATTATTTACAACGAAAAAAAGTTTTTCTTAGATAGCTTTTTTGTGTACATTAAATTTTTTATTCTAATACTATTGTAAAAAATAGAATAAACTTGTCACAAAAGATATTCATGGAATTGACTATTTCAAGATATAAAATAAGAAAAGACTTGAATGCACTTTAGAATACCATATCATTACACTTATCAATGGCAACGGAAAAATACTTAAATTATTGTTTTGTAAAACGGTTCGTCATAGAAATGATTTATTATGCAAGTTATTAGATATAAGCATGGACAAGAAATGCCTTTTATAATATGTTTTGCGACACAGAATTATATATTACAAGAAAATCAATTCGGAATAATACAGTAGGGTTTTAGCTTAAAAGAAACTCTTATAAAAGATCTTTGGAATTATTAATAATGGACAATTGTCATAGGCATTCCGTTTACATTATTCTATTGATTAAAAAGGGGTATTAGAATTATTTAGTAATCATTTCCCAAGACAAGGGTAAGTATAGTTTTAAACAAAAATAGACATGATAGTTTTATAAAATGTCTTGTTGTAAAAGAATGAAATACATTTTGTTAATAGTTCTTAAGCAAATTTTAAATCATGTCTGTTATGTATTACACTTGTTTCGAAACTAAACAATTATTTCTCAATCTATAAGTTTCAGAAAATTGTTAGTTTTATATTTATTTATTATAAACTTTATTATAAATTTTTTTTAAAAAGTTTTATTTACGTAATGTCACATCAAAAACGACAAAAAGTTTATACAGGACAGATATCATACATTCTTTTTCAAATATGTGGATTATGGAAACCAACTGAATGTAAATCACAATGGAAACAAAAATTATATTTGATTTACCATGTATTTACTGCGACAGTATATTGTTCTTATACTTTTTTTATTTTTCTTAATGTTTTTCAAACTCATGAAAATGCAGAAGCTTTTACGCTAAATATATTTTATCTATCTACTTTTGTCAGTGTTTTAGTCAAAGGCTTAGTCGTTGTCGTTAAGCGTAAAATATTTATAAAATCAAACGAAATGCTCTTATGTGAATTATGTTCTTCTCGTGATGCCCATGAAACTGAAATACTCAAGAAATGTTCGCAGATTGGCAGGTTCTTGAAATTATACGTCTATAAGGACTTTGAAGGGAGAAAAGTTTTTCTTCAACACTTCAAAAACTTTTCCTGAAAATTTTTACTTTGACAATTTTTTTAGAAAAATTCAGACACTTTTTCGAAAAAAGGGCTCTTTATAAGAGAATTATAAGAAATAAGGATTTTGGAAAATATTTATTTTACGAGGAAACGTATTCCAGTATTGAAACTGTCATAAAATTTGACGGCTACACATCCGCAGGGCAGGAAAACTTCAGTAGCGAAATAACGGTTCAAGCAATACACGAAAAACTAGAAAATAGACACCAGACGTCATAGAAACTGCGTAGGGCAGGAAAACTTCAGTAGCGAAATAACGGTTCAAGCAATACACGAAACACTAGAAAATAGACGCCAGACGTCACAGAGACTCGTTGTGTATTGCTTGAAACGATAGTTCGCTAAGAAAGTTTCCCTGCCCTGAGCATATGTAGCTGTCACATTCCGCGTCAATGTTTATGACTGTTTCAATACTGAAATCGTGAAATCGTCAAATCACTAAAATTAAATATTTCCCATTATCCTTATTTCTTAAAGTTATCTTTTAAAGAGCCCTTTTTTCGAAAAACTGTCTGTATTTTTCAAAAAAAATGCCAAATAGAAAATTTTTAGGAAAAGAGGGAAAATTTTTTGACAACCACTGTTAACCACCTCTACTTTTCTCCCATCAACATCCTTAAATATATTTAAAAAAGCATATTTTTTTGTAAACAATTTATTTCTTAGGCCTGCATAAATATTATATAAAATATTTTTTCAGAATCAGTACTTTATTATTTTTGGGTGTAGTACATGTGACGGGATTGACCATTTTATTTTCACCAATGTTGACGAGTGAGAATAGGACTCTCCCTATTCCGTACTGGGAACCTTACTCTCTTGAATCTGATACTGCATTTATTTTGTTATATTTGCATCAAACAATAGCGATCGTCATGTCAATACAGACAACTGTAGCAATGGAAACTTTAGCACTCGCGGTAATGCTGCAAACTTGTGGCCAAATGCAGATAACAATGCATCGTTTGAGTTTAATTCCTGAATCGGTAGAAAGTGGTAACCATAAAATCAGTAATTACCAGCGTGAAGCAGAATCCACAAAAGATTGTATTAGGCATCATCTTTATACTTACTCGTAAGTTACTTGCTAAAAGATCAAAAATAAATAAAACTACGTAGAAAGAAACTCGCTGAGTAGACATTTTCTAGTGACAAAATGTAAAGGTGACGTCCCATGACTGCGATTTTCTTTGCGTTTTATAACTAGACCATGAGTTAAAAAGAGACGCAAGTATATGTTTGTCATTTGTGCACTCATGACCTAGTGATAAACGCAAAAAAAATACATAACCTCAAACTACCTATTCTGGACTCTCCTTAAGAATAAAAACTTGCTAGTGGAGAACAGGAAGATATTGTACAGTCGACGTCAGATATGCCTTCCAAAAAGTTACTAAAGAAATTCCAACTTTGCGTGTTACTTTCTACATTATTTCATTCCGTGCCTGTGGGAAATTTTAAGTCATGGAATGAAACAACATAGAAAGTGATACGCACTGTGGGGATTTCTTCAGTAACTTTTTGGAAGGCATATCTGACGTCGACTGTACTCCCAGCCTACCATATTTCCAATGACTACTAGGAAATTTCTAATTTTTGTTTATTTATTTACAGAATAGGTGAAAATATAAACAAGCAATTCGGTGTTGTAATTTTTATGCAATTTTTTGTATCAACTTTAAATATATGTATAATTATCTATAATGTTTCTAAAGTGAGTTTAAGAAACAGCAGCAGTTGGATAATGTTGTCTTCAATTGGCAGTTATTTATTTCAGATTTACATCTACTGTTATTATGGAGACAAAATGACGGAAACGGTAATTCATTAAAGCATGTATACTGCGTGTGACGCGCTCCGAAGAAGGAGACCTTACAATGTTTTGAATATAGGTTATGTTTGATGGTAGTTTCAACTCAATAAAAGCTTTCTGTTTAATTATTTGCAGATAAATGCAGATTTTCTTCTTTTTGGTTGTAAATAATAAAAAAGAAAGCTTTTATTGAGTTAAAACTACCATCAAACATAACCTATATTCAAAACATTGTAAGGTCCCTTTCTTCGGAGCGCGTCACATTTACGGAATTTAATTTTGAACTTAATTGAAAAATACTAAATACACGTAATATTCATAAATAACGGACTGATAAAAATCATTGGAATTATTTAATTTCTTAATTTCAATAAGATTAGAGTTCCAACATTGGATCGGCTGTTTATACTTCGAGTTGGTATAAATTGGAAGCTCGTACACAAAAAGATCTTGTTACTTTAATGATTCGAACTACTAGGCCTGTAAAATTAACAGCTGCTTCTGTCATCATTATGTCAATTGAAACGTTTATGAAAGTATGTATTTTTTAATTTACACTCCGTACTTCTTGCAGCCTAGGCAGTAATGAGATATGACAAAGATGATATACAGTCCCTGCCATTAATGCCTTCCAATTTTCCACTAGAAAATTTCTACTCTAAAAGTCTCTTTCTATGTAGTTTTATTCTATGCCCATAAGAAATGTTAATGCATGGAGTGAAATTACATAGAGAGGAACTCGCTGAGTAGAAATTTTCTAGTGGAAAATTGGAAGGCATTAATGGCTAGGATTATACAAGAGGGAGTGTGACAGAAAATTGAAATTTTTAACTCTGTCCTTGTTTATCGCACTGCTGCCTGCGCAGACCGAGGTCTGTAAGCGCCGAAACTGCACATGAAAATTAATAATGCATATTTGCTTTTTTTCTGTACACTTAAGTGCATAAATGCCTTGTCGTCTAGGGAAATCTAGTAACTCGAAATAACTGAATATTTCTTGAATTTTTTGTTGTTCATGACACAAGAAAGTATAGGTTTCAGTGTCATGAATTATGTAAACCATAAGAAATATGCAATTATTTCGAGTTACTAGATTCCCCTAGAGGACAAGGCATTTATGCACTTGAGTGTACACTGTCCTACATTAATGCCTTACTCTCTAGGGAATTTATATTTTCAATAAACATACTGTTTCTTATGTTTCTGTAAGTTCATGTCCATGATTATTGAATAGGCATAGACGAAAAGAAACAAAAGAAGTCGTGCGTTCTTTCAAATTTAGAAATATTCCTAGGGGGTAAGTATTAATGAAAGATAGTTTATGGGGGTGAAGTCACATGCAGAGGAATAGTGGAATAGAATAGACCAATCAGAAAATATGTTCTAATGTGACCATTTACCCTATTAGTCTATTCTATTCCACATAACCCCTATTCTCTCCGCATGTGACTTCACTCTGATTCAATTCTAATTTCTCTTAATTTTTCGCAGATAATTAAATCCGCCTACTCTGCTTATAATTTGTTAAAGAACAGTTAGTTTGTCAAATATGAATGATAGTACCAAACCATTACCAATAACCGGAACTAAATAATTAGATAATATTTCTAATTGTTCCATTGATACGGATTAAATATATTTTCATAAAAAAATACAAGCGCAGATGTAAATGAGTCAATTGGACGGTTAACACATGGAAGAGAATTTTAATTTACCATCTCTGCTGACAATCGGCGTACAAAACTGTGGACTGACCTTAGGATCAAAAAATTCGAGCGGTTTCCCAGCCCTTACTAATGTTCAACTTCGCGCCATTTTCTGCTGCTGTTGTCTCTTTACAATTGTTACAGTTATATTTATTTGTTCACGTAATGTAATTTGTACTATAATTTGTTTATTCTTTTACTTTATTAACATTTCTGTAAGTGTCAATTGGTAATTATTTAGTTTCTATTTTCCTATTTAAGGTGAACTGTCTTTGTCTCACCCAGTAAGAATCGTTTGTAAAGGTATTGCTGTTAAAATCCATTAAAATGGATTTTGAGGTTTTTCTTATACAAAAATTAAGGCATCTTTTTAACAATTTAAAATACAAAAATTAAGGCATCTTTTTAACAATTTAAAAAACTTTACTGCTGAATTTAAATGTGTTAACTAAATAAACATAACCTTTTTTTAAACCCAATTTCCTGGGCTTGAATTATTTTTCAATTTGCAGAAACTGGTGACAATGTGTCGACGTCTAGGACATCGAATTCTCTTTCCATAATTTCGTTAATAAAAACCTTATAATTCTCTTTCCATAATTTAGTTAATAAAAACCTTGTAATTTTTTGGGCACATTTTTCAGTGAATGTTGTGAAGTGGCGATGTTAGCAGAGGAGTTTCGCAGATTCAAAAATGATATAAAAATCTCTCAGTTATATTTGTAGAACGTATTTTACGTCTTTTTTTTAAATCCATTTCGAATTACTGAAAAGCTAGCAAAATTTTGTCTAGCGTTTATGATCTGAAATGAACAGATTCATTATAAAATAATTTTCGTTTTCATTATTATTTTCGGTAGTGGTGAATAAGAAAATTTTAATATCTTAAAAATAAGATGGTAGGATAAATGAACTGCATTTCTGGTATTCGTTTAAAAATAATCATATTTTATAAAAAAAATTATAACAATTGGCCGTTTTCTTTCAATTGTTTTTTATTTAAAAATGCGAAATTCTAAAGCATCAGTTTATTTCAAGAAGATATTAAGCCCTAATTTGTTCAAATAATATTTTATCAAAATTGGTGAAAGTATATAACTAAAATAAAAAATGTCTTCTGTTTTAAATAGCTTGTTTTTGGAAAGAAAAGAAATTCAATATTGTGCTCTGCTATTTAAAATAAAAGTCTTTTATTTACTGTTTCTTTTGATTTACATGTTCTTTAACTGGACAATTTTTATTCATTAAGCGGCTAATTTATAATTTATAAATATATTTTAAAGCCTAATTTATAATAAAATTCGCCCCACGGTAAAAAGTATTTAAAAAAAGAACTAGCGACAAAACTATTTTTCCCGTCTCAGCTATTTACCAATTTTTTACTAGAGAAAAAAATATGCGCTTTGGTTCTTTGCTGTTGAAAGAAAATACTGAAAAAAAAAGTTGAAAAAAATACTGTTAAGGAAAACAGTTGAAAAATTGTTGAAAAAAATAGTTTAAAAAAATACTGTTAAGAAAAACAGTTAAAAAATTGTTGAAAAAAAAAACAGTTGAAAAAAAATACTGTTAAGAAAAACAGTTAATAAACATTGTTAAAAAAACAGTTGATAAAAAAATACTAAGTCGTTAAACCTGGAAAATAAAATAAAACTTTTTTTAACCGTAAAATTTTGTAAACTGATAATTGTTACTGTTTACAGATTCTACATATCGTCAATTACAGTTTGTATTTTGTCGATAAATTTTATAATTTATCGAGCATTATTGTCTACGAAATATTTAATAACAACGAATTCAAATTGTAATTTTTTCTAAAAAAAAAAATGTAAACAAATAAGAAAATCAAATCGCCAGAATGATTTTCGTATTTGAATTTTTGGCATTATTTTCTTATTACATGAAATTGTTTAATCATTTTTAAAAAATGTAATTGTGACAAATATTTCCTAGATAGAAAGTACGTATGAAAAGAAAGTTAACAGAATGTCCAGTAAAAGAGGAAGTTTGATAAGAATTCCGGATGATTCTGATTCTTCGAGTGATGTATCAGACAATAGGTAAGACATGTAAATTAATATATTATGATACAATTATTTATAGAACGATTTTTAAACAAAAATAATATATAATATAAAATTATAATAAATAATAAGGTAATTTTAATAATAATAATAGTAACAATAAGTTTATTCAAAAATCATACGGATAAAAAACAGTTTTAATATTTTCACCTTTGAAACAATTTTAAATGAATATTTCTATTTTTGATTAAATCGTTTTTAATGAAATGATTTTCAATGAATATTTTTATTTTAATGTTAAATATTTATTAATTTTACAACAGAAGAAACCGAGAACTTTCTCAGGAATCCGTGTTGAGCAGTTTATCTTCACAACTGAACAATTCTCCAGTTTTGTCAGACAGAACAAATTCACCTTCGGATGATGAAACATCCGAAAGCTCTATTCCACAAAGTAAGTTATAAAATATTAAAAACTTGAATTATTATAACCACGTAATAATAATAGTAATAATGATGATAATTTACCAATTATCATCATAAGTAATTTATTTTATTTATTTATTATTTTGATAAGTAATTATGATGATAATTAGTCATTATGATTAAAAAATAGTAAGAATATAATAAGGACAATGATAATAAAAAATAATACATATAATTTCCAGACAATGTTCAGCAAAGGAAAACTTTTAAAAAACGTGTTCCAAAATCTTCTAGAAAACGGTCTGGAAATCAACGACAAGAAAAATTTGTTTTATCGCAATCTCTAGATGAGCTTAGCATTTATTCTGCAATAAAAGATGACTTTTCTACTATGGTAGTGTTTTAGATATCAACACATTTTTCAAAAAGAAATATTTGTGTATTTTACTATTCAAAGGCACGAAAAGTTGAAAATTGTTTTAAATTAAAATATCTCAGATCGTCATTTTTTGCTACACGCTCTTGTTGCACACAATGCTTCAATTTATGCAGAAATATTCAATTAGCATAAGTTGATTTATTATTCATTATTAAAAATTAGATGTAATGATAATTAGATAGATAATTAAACAGATAATTAGATAGATAATTAGACAGATAATTAGATAGATAATTAGGTAGATAATTAGGTAGAATAATGTCGACAAGAAGAATCTTTAATCGTATCTTTCATCATTTGAAACTATCATCAAACATAACCTACAATCTTTTGCTTCTAAGGTCCCTTCGGTGCCCAGGCACATTCATATTTTTATGCTCCAGAAAAATGGATATAAAATTGCACAAATTTAATACCTATTTTCATTATTAACAATTATTAATATATTATTCTCATTACGTAAAAAATACAAAAAAAATGATTCAATTTGGATTAAAAATGTTCCAAATTTCATTATATTCGGAATCACTTTAATTCAATTGAATCAACTTTTCTTGATTTGAATTGTAAGTGAATATTTGACGAAGCAGAAAATGTATAAAATAAAAATTGTGTCGAATTAGTACTTATTTTTTTCTCTTTAGATGATCGTTAACCGCTGGATCAAAGAATACGAAAAGAGTCAGCCAAACGGTAACTCAATGTTAATGCAGTTTTTTATTGATTCTGCTGGGTTTAAAAAGACACTTACTACTGAAATGTGTACCAATTTATCAGAATCAGCAATAGTTAACAGAATTGCCCAAGACTTGAAAAATGTAAGTAATTTTTCGATTAACAGGACGAAATGACCAATCAGAAGGTTGCAAATAATAAAATTAAAAATATAAATAAATATAAATTATTAATAATATTATATAATATTATATTAATATTATTATATAATATGTTAATAATATATAATATTATATTTATTATATTATATTATTAAGTAACAACTAAATATTTTATATTAAAGTAATAAAATTAATTTAAATTTAATTTGTTCCAGAGCGATGAAAAATATCCGCTTATAAAGACTGGCGCTGAATGGAAGCTGTTTCGCGAAATGTTATGTCAATTTTTAACAGTTTTGATTGAAAAATGCGAGGAGAATGGAATACTTTACGATTCAAATTTAATTGACAAAATTGTGCCGTTTCTTACCGAATTATCGAAGCACGGAATTCGGGCTTTAAGACACACGTCCACTCTTATTGGTATTTTAAAAAAACATTTGTAGATTAAAATATTTATTAGAACAAAAAATTCAAATGTTATTCAAATATTCAAATGTTATTAAAATATTCAAATGTTATTCAAATATTCAAATGTTATTCAATTTAAATTGAATATGAACGCAATGAAATTCACAATATTATTTCCGCGAAGATTTTCTTTCATTTTCCTAAAAATGTTTCATGCTTTTGGAATTACTTCCAAACTGTTTTACACTTTTAATTCGAAGTCTGGAAGAGTTTCAATTCCACTACTGAAAATTGCTCCTCAATTTACAGGGATTACAATTATTACGACTTTGGTCAATATCTTTGCGAAAATGAATGAAGAGTCAGAAAACGAAGATAGGAGTTCACAGGAATTGTCATTGGCAGAAAACACTCAAGAGAAAAAGAAAATGATTAGAAGCGTAATGTGCGTAATGGTCGAAAGAATTCTTTTCGAAAGGGTTAAAGACGTTTCTGCCGAAATACGGTTAATTTGCATCCAAGGAATCGGTCTTTGGATTAAAAATTGTCCGAAACTGTTTCTAACTGAGAAATTCTTGAAATTTATTGGTAAGTGTGAAAAAGAGACTTTCTATAAGGAAGCAATATTTACGTTAGTAGTTTGTTTTAATTTTCATACTGCAAAGCTAACAAAAAATTCAGTTTCAGAAATAATCAACGTTCTTAATCGAATTTTCTAAATTATCAACGTTCTTAACAGTTATGACGAAAGGTTGAAATTTACATATGAAATTGAAACTAATCATGATTTCTAACTTTTCAGATTTTCTTGTGATTAATGATTTAATTTAAATTATTTTAATTAAAATATTAATTAATTATATATTATTATCTATTGATTAACAATAGACTTATTACTGACTGGTGCAAAAAATCTACTTTTTGGGGAAAAAATGCAAAATCTCTTTCACAAAACCCCATTTCTAAAAAAATTGCTATTAAAAGCTAAACGCAAATCGCTATAATCGTGTATAAAAAAAATCATACGGCGTATTAGTCTGTCTAGCTGCAAAGCGTAGAAAATAGTTCTGCACCCTTTCAGCCTAATAATATAAGACTCCTGATAAGGAGACCAAATTACACTTGCAAATTCTAAAACCGATCTCACAAAAGCAAAGTAGATCATTTTAAGCGTTGAAAGATTTGTGAA